>JAHHUM010000452.1:0-148750 GCA_036173005.1 Crenichthys baileyi | reverse complement strand
AATCCCTATAAATAATACTTTTGCCTTTTTGACCCATGACGGTCACAAATTCTCTTTTTCAGGTCTCGGGTTTGGACACCTTTCCCCCAAATAAAATGATGCTCTTACAGACAGTTGCAGAAATATATGATGCAATGCAAAATATAACCACTGGCCTCATACAAACTCACAGTGTGACCCTGATCAAACTCTGAGGTCTTGTGATGCAACCTAAAAGGCATTGTCTGTGTTTTGTTTGTATCTGTTTTGACAAATAAACTGCAGCTTGACTTGTGGTGCCACCGTTTGTGGTCTCTGGAGCCTGCTCTACTCGTACCAGCTCATTTGAAATTGAATCAGTTAAATACCCATAGCTCATAGACATGCGTACCACATTGAATCCAAATCAGACTATTAGTTCTTGGTGCTTAACTTGTTGCCCGTCTAGGAGTGTAGTTTCATATTCAGAACATAGAACATTATTCTTTAACTTTCCAAAAATCTAGGATGAGTAAAAGTCACCAGAAGAAACAGCTGAGTAGAGTGGGAATTTTAACCAAGACAAGTGAGTGTTCACCCATTGTAGCATTGGCAATAATCCTTGTAGAAGATTTATTTACAGCTGATGCAAATATTTATGAGAGGTTTTCAATTTTTTAACCGAGTCATCCGAGCATAAACAGGCAGCTTGTCCCTCAGGCCATTGGAAGACAGCAGGGATTCAAGCTGTTTCTCACAGTGGAAAAAGTGATGGAGAAAAGCAGAATTTACCCAGCAGCTTGCCAGATGATGTATGCTCCCAGAGTCCCTCGGGGCGCTACCAAGAGTTTTGCACTCAAAGAAAATCATGCTGTCCAAACTGAGCTCCTATTGGTGTTTGGTGTCCAATGGACCGTGCACTGGATTTCCAGAGTGTTCGTCAGTGAAAGGAACTCTGCTTGAGATCTTGTTGGCATGTTCGCCGTCCCCCTCCTCGCCACCGCTCACTGGGGGGAACTTGCACTTTGCCAGCCGGCTCTTCCTTCTCAAAGCTGTGCTAAATGTGACATGAAATGTGAGGCCGGCTGTAGATATGAAAGGGCAATAAACACACAGTGCAAATATTTGAACCCATGTGCACCAGCAGACATAGTGATGCACACCTGTGGACTAAGTTGGATGCATGGATATACCCTCTAACATGTATAGACAGCGGTGCCACAGAAGCATGCAGCAGGTTGAGTTGTTCTTTAATGAAGAAGAAAGGTTTTCAAGTCATTGTAGTTTGTTTTTTCTGAAATATTACAGGCAGAAGGAAAAACATGGTTTGGAGCAATTTGTCCTCTGCTTTATTCATCTGTGATGCATAATCTTTGCTTCAATATTTATAAAATGTTTTTAACTTGCATGCAATCAATTTTAAATGTGCAACAGACAGATTTTCTTCAAACACTCCAGTGCCTTGAATGACAACTTGTCTAATCTAAAATACATGGAAAAGTTTATTAAAGCTCCTTCGGTGAAAGAGAATTTATATGGAGCAAGTAAGTCTGGGTATAACTCAGTTAGTTTTGCTTTGATGGACTCTTCTTGTAGTCGATGTGAGTTTTTTAAGATGCAGTTAAAGTAAACTCTGGAAAATCCAACAGAAAGACATAAAACCAAACATTTTAATCTGATTGGCTAGATTTACAAACGAGTGATAAATGTATTTAGTGTATGGTTATATAAGAAAGGCAGCAGAAACACAGGTATTAGCAATGACCAGTGGAGTACACAAAAGCTTTCATGAGTTAGAACCTAATAACTGTCCTTTTTTGTTAGAACCTGAACTGATACCAGCTCAACAGAGTGATATTAAATGCTGTTCTATTTAAGAGTGAATGGGTGCTATAAAGTGAGTTTTTTTATAGTACAAACCCAATTAATTAACATTACCATAAAGTTCGAGGTAGAGAGAAACTTTACTAGAATCATAGGAAGCAGTGCTGTTCACGAAAACCTCAGTCATTCCTGCTGTTTTCTGCCTTCATGTGTTTCAGTTTGTTATTAGCTTGTGAATTAGAGCACTTCATCTATATTTTATGCAGCTGATGCGTAAATATTAAAAACTGCATCTGTACATGGGTCCTTCACATTAGCCATGAGCACCTTCCAGACTCAAATATCCAGAGTTGTCTGTCCATCATGTCCATTTTTAAAATATAAAATGTCTCTGAATGTATAGAAGATATTTCTACAGTGGAACTAGGATCTAGGAACTAGGAACTAGGAAAACCCAACAGACAGAGGGGAAGAAAGCAAAGACATTCAGGAATAATGGATGAAATGACAAATAAAGAAGGACACAAGTCAAGAAAATATGAAAAAAGGAGGAAAGGATACAAGAAGAAAAGAAAGGACACAAGGAAATGAACGCATAGGGACACAAGGAATAAAGAAATGGATTACAGAACAAAGGAAGGTCAGAAAGAAGGAAGGACATAAGGAAAGTAGAATAGGTGAAAGACATGAAGGAAGAAGAAGGAATACAGAAAGGAAGGAAAGGAGCTGAGCTATAATTCACTGTTTTCCAGACTGCATATGTACACAATTCTATAGGTTCTAATCAAACATAATCACTTCCAAAAATAACATGGCTGAGCATTATATTCTTATATTATATACTAACCTCTCATACATTTACCAATCAACATGGTGCCCTGCAAGGCTTTGTTGGAATTCAGGTTAATGAGCCACTTCCCACGAGCCCTGCTGCTATCTCAAGCAGTTTCCTGTCTCATGAGGTCCTGGTTCTGCTGCTGTTACTGCGATCCAAACTCGACTTCTCGGTCGGAGTCCTTATGCATGTTGTCTGAAACGGAAGTGTCATTTGAAACAAATTTACCTCCTGCTGCTGCATATGTGGGGTGATTTAGGTGAAACGTGCACTATGAAAGAAATTTGAGCATACATACTATAAATAGAATAGAGGTGAAGTTTTCAATGTTACCACTTCTGAGAACCTGCTCCGTGCTAAAGAGGACATCTCATTAAATCACTTGCCTAATTAATACTATTTCTGCTCACTAATTTTAATAGCGTGCTATCAATCTGTATTGTCTTGCAAGTACTCCTCCCATGTGTTTGCAATGTTTTCTCAAAGTTCAATTTAACGACTTAAAATGATTATTGTAATTTAAAGGCAGAGCAGCACAAGACGGCCAAAGCAAAGATAATTAATAGACGAGCTTAAATGAAAACCCCAACTGAGTTATAACTCAGCTAAGCGAAAAGTGTGGTCAAGGTTACAGCGACAATACTAGTGTTTTTCTCTGAGATGATATACTGTGCGTCAGCCTGACTGATTTGATGTGCCTCTAATCTTTCTCAGAGCAACATGCTGAAAGGTTTGAAGAGAACCGGTCCAAACTAATTACCTTCCCCGCACTCTCCTCCCCTACTTTAGTTGCCACTGTTAGGCATTAGTGGTCTGATAGCCAGCTGATAGATTAGAGAGAAGAAACAGGACCAGGCGCACCTGATTGAATGTGACCTGGCTTCCCAGTAAGTTTGAGTTTGCCTAAGCGTATTTGTTACGCAGAGTCGGACGGCGACCGGATTAGTTTATCTTCTCCGTTCTGGTGCCAA
The DNA here is from genome assembly GCA_036173005.1 of Crenichthys baileyi. Classification (NCBI taxonomy): domain Eukaryota; kingdom Metazoa; phylum Chordata; class Actinopteri; order Cyprinodontiformes; family Goodeidae; genus Crenichthys; species Crenichthys baileyi. The sequence continues at coordinate 145,162 of JAHHUM010000452.1, read as the reverse complement.
GTGCATGTGTAAAATCAATTTCAAGAAACAGAGAGCGTTTCATAAACATGCTGACACCCAAATTGACTATTGTATTTCATTTTCAGCATGCGTTTGCTGTCAGCTCCAGCAGGCCTCCTTTTCCTTTCATGTAGCATAATAAATGACGGGGAAAGTCTTACACATGTGTGGCTTCTAAATCAGACCCCCTGGGCACCACGACTAGATTATGAACTTGTTATTCTTAAAAGCGGTTTTTCATTACGATTCATCACCATTGGCCAGCCCTCCTCTGAGCTGGTAGTTACTTATTTTTAAGGTGGAGGTCAGTTGCAGGAGCAGGCAAAGTATCTGCCTTTTTGCAAATGTCATGGCCCAATAACATGAGGGTGTAGGTTTCGTCTGAGACATAACGCAGTGGAATTCAAGATTTAAACTAAAGAAACACTGAGTCTCCAAGGAGTTCAGGCAGGCTTGCCTGTGAATGTCATAGCCATAAATCTACATTCTGCCAGCCGCAGATTCAGTTGCAGTTTGAGAAAATGTTTCTGAGTTGAAAGACATTGGTAGAAGTTTAAGTCAACTTGGCCAGCCTCTGCTGATGTGGGTAATTACAATTACACTTCAGCTGGATTTTTTTTAATCAAAGATAACTTACAAAAAGATAAGCATTAAGTTATCTAAAGCCTAAAGGTTCTGGTGCGCCTTAAACTATTTCACATATTGCCACATTGCAACCACAAACCTCAGTGTATTTTATGGGGCTTTTATGGGATAGGCCAACACAAAGAAGTGCATAATTACAAATTGGAATGAAAATAATAAATAGTTTTAAGTTTTTTGTTACAAAAAAGTGAAAAGTGTCACATGCATTTTTTGAACCCTCCTTTTCTCATATTCCCCAAAATAAAATAGAGTGTAGCTGGTTGCCTTCAGACAACACCTAACCAGTAGGTAGAGGCCCCCCGTGTTTAATTTAATCTCGGTATAAATCTAATTGTTCTGTGTAGGTCTCAGAGGTTTGCTAGAGGACAGTAGTGAACAAACAGCATAAGAAAACCAAAGTAACATAACAGACAGGTCAGGCAGAAACTTGAGGAAATGTTTAAAGCGGAGTTAAAATATAAAACAACATCCCAAACTCACAGAGCTCTGTTCGATCCATCATCTAAGACCAAGACATGACCGTCCACCAAAACTGACAGCGTTAATCAGGGAAGCCAGCCAAGAGGCCTATGGTAACTCTGTAGGTGCTGCACAGATCCACAGCTCAAGTGGTAGAGTCTTTTCAGAGGATAGCTATTAGTCATGCACTCCATGAATCTCCTCTCCTTGGGAAAGTGGCAAGAAGAAAGTTATAGTTGAAAGAAAGCCACATGTTTAAAGTTTAATACAAGACATCTAGGGGACTATAGTCAGATCAGACCAAAATGTACCCTTTTGGCCTACATATAAGGACTATGTCAGGAGGAAAACTAACACTGGTACATCACCCTGTAAACACCATCCCGCTGTGAAACATGGTGATGGCAGCATCGTGCTGTGGAGATACTTTTCTTCAGCAGGTAGAAGAGAAGCTGGTCAGAGATGATGGAAAAATAGATGGAGCTAAATCCCGGCCAATACTGGCAGAAGACCTAAAAGAGGCTGTAGAAGAATTGAGACTGAGGCAGACAATTACCTTATTGCAATACAAGAATCAATGGGTCCAGACAAATCCAAATTAGAATCTGCGGCAAAACTTTAAAATCTTCACAGATCCCCTTCATCCAGATTGAGATTAACCGGTTTGCAAAGAAGGTTTGGCAAAAATACTATTCTGTTGATGTGCAACGCTGGCATTGACATACCTCAAAGGACATTCAGATGTAATTGCAGCAAGCAGTAGTTCTGCAAAGTAGTGGCTCATGGAGGCCAAATACAAATGCACAAAACTCTTTTCAGATTTTATATTTTAAACATTTTAAAAAACATGAAGGATTTTTCTCTTCTCTTCTCAGTTATGCACTACTTTGTGCTAGACCATCATTTAAAATCCCCCAAAAATATATAGATTTGTGTGGTTGGGATGTGACAATATGTGAAAAGCCAAAATTGGTATGACTGCTTTTGCAAAGCACTCTAGAAATAAGCTAGTGCAGGATGAAGTTTTTTTAAGAGGTGTTGGCTAGGTGAATATGCACTTTTGATGGTAAACTTTTCAGTAAGCAGATTTCTCTGCTGCAGTGGGCATAATGTTGTGGTAGCTGGCCTTGCTGAATAAATAAGTTCTGATGAGCTCTAAACAACCTGAGCCACTGGGTTTTTATATACGATGAATAAAGTTCTCATTTGTGGTTGTACGCTGGCTGTAAGAACAGCCACACTGAGGGAAGTGCATAGGGTTAAAGGCCAATATGTTTCACGAGCTCAAGGGGTTAACACTGAGAGCCTGCAGAAGAAAAATGCACTAATGTCGTATCGTTCTTACGGTTTAGTGACACTATACCCTAGGTAAACTGCTTCCCTCTGGCCTGTTCTCAGATTAGCGATTGCTAGCCAAAATCAACAAGAGAGGCAGAGGCCAAACAGCTTCTCTCATTTGCACCAAAGTCGCTAACGTCTCATAAGACCCTGCAGACTGGCAGCTCGTTTTTACAAATAAAAACGTGTGTTCAAAGAAACGTCACTTTGACAAATATGAGCTAAGATATATTAATTTCTTTCTGGGTGATCCACTGGCAACAGTCCAACATAATCTTTTAGATCTTTGTATCAGCAAAGAGTTACTTTAAAATACTAACTTTAGTTTCCATAGAATAAAGAATGTGTTTAGACATTTTTTTTGGTATTTTGATATCTACAGCAGATTAATAAAAACATGACTTTTAGGTGAGCTTCTGAATTTATAACTTATAACTGCTGACTTAAAAGGTGCTAAACCAGAAAAAAAAAATCCCCTGTCTGAAATCGAACCTTTTAAACTCAACAGAATTTTGCAGTGTCACACACAAACAAGCCATATGCCTTCTGAAGAAATGTTTAATGCTCAGATGAGGAAAAGAGTGAACTATTTGGCGACAATGACAAAAATTAGAGGTCTCATGGTGAAGCTGTTAAACTTTAGGACACTGTGCCAGCTGTCAAGCATGGTGGCGGTGGCATCAGGCTCATAAGGGCGTATTTCACATAATAGATGAAACAATAAAGGAAAACTATCTACAAATCCTTCACATTTAGCTCAGATCAGCAGGTGGGTGGTGGAAAAGGAGACAGATTATGATGTTCCAACTGGATAAATGATCCAAAACACACATTAGAGCTGGTTTTGAATGGTTAAAGGAGGCTAACATTAAGCTTTTGTAGTGGCATTTTTCAAAGACCAGACCTCAACTAGACTTAACTTGGGCTGCCCAATTTTTGGAAAACGTGACAATTGTTGTTGAATAGTGCAAGGACAACATTGATTGCGATTAGCTTACATTTTCCTTAGTATTCTCTATCCTTTCCATCGTCACCACTCCCTGGGCTTTATTATCTTCATCGCTACTATCTACATACGTGGACAAAATTGTTTGTACCCCTCGGTTAAAGAAAGAAAAACCCACAATGGTCACAGAAATAACTTGAATCTGACAAAGGTAATAATGAATAAAAATTCTATGAAAATGAACAAATGAAAGTCAGACATTGCTTTTCAAACATGCTTTAACAGAATTATTTAAAAAAATAAACTCATGAAACAGGCCTGGACAAAAATTATGGTACCCCTGAAAATAATGTGACCAAAGGGACATGTTAAGTCAAGGTGTGTCCATTAATTAGCATCACAGGTGTCTACATTCTTGTAATCAGTTAGTGGGCCTATATATAGGGCTACAGGTAGTCACTGTGTTGTTTGGTGACATGGTGTGTACCACACTCAACATGGACCAGAGGAAGCAAAGGAAAGAGTTGTCTCAAGAGATTAGAAAGAAAACTATAGACAAGCATATTAAAGGTAAAGGTTAAAAGACCATCTCCAAGCAGCTTCATGTTCCTGTGACTACAGTTGCACATATTATTCAGAAATTTAAGATCCATGGGACTGTAGCCAATCTCCCTGGACGTGGCTGCAGGAGGAAAATTGATGACAAAACAAAGAGACGGATAATACAAACGGTAACAAAAGAGCCCAGAAAAACTTCTAAAGAGATTAAAGGTGAACTTCAAGCTCAAGGAAGATCAGTGTCAGATCGCACCATCCGACGTTGTTCGAGGCAAAGTGGATTTAATGGGAGACAACCAAGGAGAACACCATTGTTGAAAACAAATCATAAAAAAGCCAGACTGGAATTTGCCAAACTACATGTTGACAAGCCACAAAGCTTCTGGGAGAATGTCCTATGGACAGATGAGACAAAAATTGAGCTTTTTGGCAAGGCACATCAGCTCTATGTTCAAAGACTGAAAAATGAAGCATATGAAGAAAAGAACACTGTCCCTATTGTGAAACATGGAGGAGGCTCTGTTATGTTCTGGGGCTGCTTTGCTGCATCTGGCACAGGGTGTCTTGAATCTGTGCAGGGTATAATGACATCTCAAGACTATCAAGGGATTCTAGAGAGAAATGTGCTGCCCAGTGTCAGAAAGCTTGGTCTCAGTCGCAGGTCATGGGTCTTGCAATAGGATAACGACCCAAAACACACAGCTAAAAACACCCTAGAATGGCTAAGAGGAAAACATTGAACTATTCTGAAGTGGCCTTCTATGAGCCCTGACCTAAATCCTATTGAGCATCTTTGGAAGGAGCTGAAACATGCCGTCTGGAAAAGGCACCCTTCAAACCTGAGACAACTGGAGCAGTTTGCTCATGAGGAGTGGGTCAAAATACCTGCTGAGAGGTGCAGAAGTCTTATTGACAGTTATAGGAATCGTTTGATTGCAGTGATTGCCTCAAAAGGTTGTGCAACAAAATATTAAGTTAAGGGTACCATCAATTTTGTCCAGGCCTGTTTCATGAGTTTATTTTTTAAAATAATTCTGTTAAAGCATTTTTGAAAAGCAATGTATGACCTTCATTTGTTCATTTTCATAGAATTTTTATTCATTATTACCTTTGTCAGATTCAAATTATTTCTGTGACCATTGTCGGTTTTTCTTTCATTAACTGAAGGGTACCAACAATTTTGTCCATGTGTGTACATCCTATATGGGCATAAAAGACAGTGGAAATCCATCCAAGAGGCCAAATATATTATTTGTAAGTATAATTCCAATGCATGGCACCCGAAAAATAACAGCCCACTAAATATTGTATCAAATCAGGCCTCTTGCGATTGTGATATTGCAGACCCAGTGTGATTATGACTGTGTTTTGATATATCATGCAGTTATAGGAAACCAACCAATTTAAATGAGCTGTACCTGTCAAGAAGAATGCTCAAATATTTATCTTTGATAAAGCCAAAAGCTTGTTGATGGCGACAGAAAGCGAGTGCCCCTTCTACTTGCTAAGGGTTCTTTATCCAATATCCCTGGGGGTTTATATTTGAGGCTGTATGTTTGATTTTGGTCCTGTGTGGGTTAAAGAAAATCCACAATAAATTAAAACCCAATTTTTAATGTGCAATCAATCCATCCCTATTCATATAAAAAGCAGAATTAATATTAAATTTATGCCCACCATGAGTGTATGTAAACCTCTTACTGGAGATGCATTTTTAAAAAAATGTAAAGCTCATAAAACAGGTTTTACAAAGTCACCAAAGCATCGATGAGGCACTTCCTCTTCGTGATCTCAAAAAAGGGTCACATGAAGCGTCTTTCCAATCCATGAATGTTTAATTTCTAATTACAAAAGAATTGCCCATGAGCACATGAACCAGCTGAGTCTGGTGTGTGTTGGTGGCAAAGAACAACATAGACTTGCATTACAGTGGTTCAACATTAATTTCCCCCTCATTGCAACTGTCAACAATTACAATAAAGAGTTGTTCTAATTAATTCACCAGCAAAGCTGAGCCGTTTTTCACAAAAAAAAACTGTTGACTCTGGATAGACATTTGTTCCCTGAGGAGCATCCTTTCCTTTCTCCCCCTGTCTCTCACCAGTTTTTAATGATGGAAGCAAGCCATTTGGCGGTTTTTAGGATTTCACTGGATTTATTAACTGGATGAGAAACAAAAAACACACAAACAGCAGATTAGTGGACACAACGCATGCATTACTTTGACTCAGAGCAGCCTGTGTGTGCACTGCTGATACAGTTCCCTCATGAGAAGCTTCACGTCACTGAATCTGTCCTCAAACAAGCTGTAGAATAAGGATTTATTTTGTTTTTTACCATCAAAGTTTGAGAGGAAATTACTGAGAACTCACAGGGCTGTTTGTTTGCTCTTCCTAAAAAAGGGGTCTCTGTGATGTTTCCGAATGATAAATTGTTTAAATGTCTTCAGAGACCGTATTAAATGGTTCATGAAAATAGCGACCCCTCCGAGTGGTGACTTGGCCTTCTCTGTATGGCATGCTTTCATTTTGATGATTATTACGCTTTGACAAAATGTCACAGTCCTAAAAAGGCTTTATACTGTTTCAGTTCAGATATTTCCTCTAGCGATTTTACAGCTCTCACCATTTTTGTTAAAAACCCATTTATCAAAAACCTAAAACATGTCGCAAATATGAGTCAGTTTAGGTTTCGGCCAGTATGAATGTCTCCAAATATTAGATATGTCACTCAGGTTTTGTACCTGTTTGACTGTTCTGTGTGTAAGTAAATGCATGCTTACCAAGTCAACCTCATGTTAGACAGACGTTTGGCGTACCTTTAGGATTACACCAAAAATAGAGACCCTGTCAGACACTCCAAAAATGTCAGGCTGGAGATAAAACAGGGAGGAATGTGAACTGCTGTGTGTATATTTGCATCTCTGGCTTTACTGTGGCCCCATAAGCGCATTTCTAACTGGTCCTGGTGTAAATAAAGTCTTCTGCCACAGCAGGTGTGGGGAGCAGGACCAGGAGCAGGGGAGGTCTGAGTTTCTGCAGTCCCGTGGGCTGCAGTGAAACCGTCCTGGAGAAGTCAATATTTGCCGTCTGTTTCAAAGGAGGTTCTATTTTCGTATCAAAAACCAGGCTGCACAGAGCCGAACTTGTCCACAGTCAAGCAACAGTTGCAGTGGTGTTAATGCTTTCTATTGTCCATGAAATTATTATTTTTTTTCCATGGATAGTCGTTTTTTTTAATATAGTAGCATGCATAATATTATACAGTTAACAATGGGGAGGTGGAAGGTACTGGTCAAGTTTTTCTATTTCTTCATAATTACTTTATCTGACCTCCAAGAAGGCACAGTATGTTGACATGTGAGAGAAAATACCACATATTATGATATTTTAAAAAATCTGAACAAAATTCAAAACATGACCTAATCACTTTTTTTAAACAGAGAGGCAAAAGTTATTCTGGTAAAATTCTACAATATATTGGTATAATGGATGAATGGATGGATCCAACATTCAGACAATTGGACAGTAAATAAACTTTGGAAATACAAATGTTTTCCATAATCTCATTTCTTTTTCCAAACATTTCCAAACTGCAAATAACCCTAAACACATTTATTTCAGTAATAAAACCATTTTTTTACAGAATCTTCATTTTAATTCTAATTCTCAGAAATTTATGGACATTTTAATTTGAAAAATCTCATGAGAGACCAGACTGGGCCTTTGTCTCAGTCTATCCCTTCCTGTCTGTTGAAAGCGTGTGGAAAAACACTTACATGTCTTTGCTTTGATTTGCAGTGTGTACAGAGGGGTTTCCGTTGGAGACTCTCATGTGGTCCTGGGTTCTCGGCTCCTGTCTGCACACTGAAGCTATCCCCCCATGAGGCTTCATGACAAGACAGTGCCTTGAGTTTATCAAAGGGTTTTATTTCAAGGTTGCACACCTAAATGTTGAGCGGAAAGTCTGGTAATATAGTAAAAGAGGCACAAATTGTCTTGTAATGTGCTTCTAGCAAAAAGCCACCGTTAAGGAAGCATTACGCACAAATCTGAGGAAAGAAAAATTGTTGGAAAGCAAAATGGCACGTAGATAGAGTAGCGAGAGTAAACAGACTCTAAAAGCTAATTATACAATTGTGTGCAAGATTAGATGAGTCATGAAGAGGAAAGTAATTTTTAACACATGTTGAGATGGTGTTTACCTCATTTTACAGTGACTTGCAGAAGTATTTCTAACCTTTTGTCACTTTACTGCTACAAAAATCGAGTATTTTAATCAAGATTTTATGTAATTGACCAACACAAAGTGGTGCATAATTGTGAAGTGGAGTTTGCCAATTTTATAACTTGAAAGACCACCATTCACTGCAATTATATCTGCAAGTATTTCAGGGAATGTCTTTACCAGCTATGCCAATATAATGACTGAAATCTTTGCCCATTCCTCTTTGCAGAAAACGTCAAGCTCAGTCAGATTGGATGGATAGGGATTGTCTTGGTACAGATCTTCAGTAGAACTTAGTTCTGGACTTTGACTGGGACATTCTAACATATGAATATTCCAAATGTGAACTCATGATACTTGAATCACTTTAGAAAAATAATTATTCCATGCTAAACAGTTCATATATATATATATATATATATATATATATATATATATATATATATATATATATATATATATATATATATATAATATATAAATATTATTGTGATGACGATAAGAGCTCTGTTACATGTAATAATTTATTGTTTTATAACCTTGCTTTAAACCTCTCGACAACTTCATCGCTGACCTGTCTGCTGTGTTGCTTGGTCTTACTGATGCTGTTTGTTCACAAATGTTCTCTAATAAACCTTTAAGCCCTTCAAAAAATTGCTGGATTACACAAAGTTGGACTCTTTGGTGATTAGGTAACTACTGAAGGCTATTGGTTGAACTAAATATTCTCAGAGTAAATGGGACTGAATACACAACACACTTTATATGTATATCTATATGTATATATATATATATATATATATATATATATATATGTACAGGGGTTGGACAATGAAACTGAAACACCTGGTTTTAGACCCCAATAATTTATTATTTTGGTGTAGGGCCTCCTTTTGCGACCAATACAGCGTCAATTCGTCTTGGGAATGACATATACAAGTCCTGCACAGTGGTCAGAGGGATTTTAAGCCATTCTTCTTGCAGGATAGTGGCCAGGTCACTACGTGATCCTGGTGGAGGAAAACGTTTCCTGACTCGCTCTTCCAAAACACCCCAAAGTGGCTCAATAATATTTAGATCTGGTGACTGTGCAGGTCATGAAAGATGTTCAACTTCATTTTCATGTTCATCAAACCAATCTTTCACCAGTCTTGCTGTGTGTATTGGTGCATTGTCATCCTGATACACAGCACCGCCTTCAATGTTTGAACCATTGAATGCACATGGTCCTCAAGAATGGTTCAATAGTCCTTGGCAGTGACGCGCCCATCCAGCACAAGTATTGGGCCAAGGGAATGCCATGATATGGCAGCCCAAACCATCACTGATCCACCCCCATGCTTCACTCTGGGCATGCAACAGTCTGGGTGGTACGCTTCTTTGGGGCTTCTCCACACCGTAACTCTCCCGGATGTGGGGAAAACAGTAAAGGTGGACTCATCAGAGAACAATACATGTTTCACATTGTCCACAGCCCAAGATTTGCGCTCCTTGCACCATTGAAACCGACATTTGGCATTGGCATGAGTGACCAAAGGTTTGGCTATAGCAGCCCGGCCGTGTATATTGACCCTGTGGAACTCCCGACGGACAGTTCTGGTGGAAACAGGAGAGTTGAGGTGCACATTTAATTCCGTGGTTTTATTTTTTTTGGATATAATCCGGGTTAGCACCCGAACATCCCTTTCAGACAGCTTCCTCTTGCGTCCACAGTTAATCCTGTTGGATGTGGTTCGTCCTTCTTGGTGGTATGCTGACATCCCCCTGGATACCTTGGCTCTTGATACATCACAAAGACTTGCTGTCTTGGTCACAGATGCGCCAGCAAGACGTGCACCAACAATTTGTCCTCTTTTGAACTCTGGTATGTCACCCATAATGTTGTGTGCATTTCAATATTTTGAGCAAAACTGTGCTCTTACCCTGCTAATTGAACCTTCACACTCTGCTCTTACTGGTGCAATGTGCAATCAATGAAGACTGGCTACCAGGTTGGTCCAATTTAGCTATGAAACCTCCCACATTAAAATGACAGGTGTTTCAGAATCATTGTCCAACCCCTGTATATATTAAGTACAGACCAAAGGTTTGGACACACCTTCTCATTCAAAGAGTCGTTTTTATTTTCATGACTATGAATATTGTAGCTTCACACTGAAGGCATCAAAACTATGAATTAATACATGTGGAATTATATACTGAACAAAAAAGTGTGAAACAACTGAAAATATGTCTTATATTCTAGGTTCTTCAAGGTAGCCACCTTTTGCTTTGATTACTGCTCCGCACACTCTTGGCATTCTGTTGATGAGCTTCAAGAGGTAGTCACCTGAAATGGTTTTCCAACAGTCTTGAAGGAGTTCCCAGAGATGCTTAGCACTTGTTGGCCCTTTTGCCTTCACTTTGCGGTCCAGCTCACCCCAAACCATCTCGATTGGGTTCAGGTCCGGTGACTGTGGAGGCCAGGTCATCTGGCGCAGCACCCCATCACTCTCCCTGGTCAAATTGCCCTTACACAGCCTGGAGGTGTGTTTGGGGTCATTGTCCTGTTGAAAAATAAATGATGGTCCAACTAAACGCAAACCGAATGGAATAGCCTGCTGCTGCAAGATGCTGTGGTAGCCATGCTGGTTTAGTATGCCTTCAATTTTGAATAAATCCCCAACAGTGTCACCAGCAAAGCACCCCCACACCATCACAGCTCCTCCTCCATGCTTCACGGTGGGAACCAGGCCTGTAGAGTCCATCTGTTCACCTCTTCTGCGCCGCACAAAGACACGGTGGTTGGAACCAAAGATCGCAAACTTGGACTCATCAGACCAAAGCACAGATTTCCACTGGTCTAATGACCATTCCTTGTGTTCTTTAGCCCAAACAAGTCTCTTCTGCTTGTTGCCTGTCCACAGCAGTGGTTTCCTAGCAGCTATTTTACCATGAAGGCCTGATTCACACAGTCTCATCTTAACAGTTGTTCTAGAGATGTGTCTGCTGCTAGAACTCTGTGTGGCATTGACCTGTTCTCTAATCTGAGCTGCTGTTAAACTGCGATTTCTGAGGCTGGTGACTCGGATGAACTTATCGTCCGCAGCAGAGGTGACTCTTGGTCTTCCTTTCCTGGGGCGGTCCTCATGTGAGCCAGTTTCTTTGTAGCACTTGATGGTTTTTGCGATGGCACTTGAGGACACTTTCAAAGTTTTCCCAATTGTTCGGACTGACTGACCTTCATTTCTTAAAGTAATGATGGCCACTCGTTTTTCTTTACTTAGCTGCTTTTTTCTTGCCATACAAATTTTAACAGTCTATTCTGTAGGACTATCAGCTGTGTACTGTATCCGCCTCCTGCACAACACAACTGATGGTCCCAACCCCATTTATAAGGCTTGAAATCTCACTTATTAAACCTGACAGGGCACACCTGTGAAGTGAAAACCATTTCAGGTGACTACCTCTTGAAGCTCATCAACAGAATGCCAAGAGCGTGCGTAGCAGTAATCAAAGCAAAAGTGGCTACTTTGAAGAACCTAGAATATAAGACATATTTTCAGTTGTTTCACACTTTTGTGTTCAGTTATATAATTCCACATGTGTTAATTCATAGTTTTGATGCCTTCAGTGTGAAGCTACAATATTCATAGTCATGAAAATAAGGACAACTCTTTGAATGAGAAGGTGTGTCCAAACTTTTGGTCTGTACTCTATATATATATATTGTAAAAAAATATTCCACCCGCTTAACAATTTTATGCACCTTAGTTGGTCTATTAGGTAACAGCCAATAAAATGCATTAAAGGTTTAGATGGTAATGTGAGAAAATGTGGAAATGTTCAAACGGTATAAATACTTTTTCAGGGCACCCTAAGTTTGGGAAACGCACTCTGGTATGAGATGCAGATCAGCCACGATTAAGGTTCAGCATTAGCAGAACCCAGCAGCAAACGAAACAATTCTCCATTGCCGTCTATTGAAGTATCCTTTAATAGCTTCCTTCCTTCCAACACTCTACAGTCTTCCGAGAGGTCTTGCCGGCACGCTGGGGAGTGAGGAAGTCAGCATGCTTCATTAAGGGTATATAGCACACCACGCAATGTCACCTAAAACAACAGAGGTTCTGTTTAGCAGCGAAATGAAACTTGGAAATAATAGTGAGCCAGAAGCAGGCCCTTTGGGCATTGCTGATGGTTACAAGACCTCCTGCTATGGTTCTGAGATTTTCATTTTTTTACTAGCGAGCTGGAAGTGTTTGAACAGACATGGATCTTTTCATTGCACCACTTTGGTAATTCCATTTTTAAAGCATTGCATTACCTTCTTGGCTGTAAGATATCTATATTTTTGTAATATTACTGTGACATGAAGCTTCTTTATTCTTTATTTATTCTGTGCTTTCGCTTAAGCTTTTTAATGGCTGTTGAGTATATAATTTCCTGAATCAGGTTGCCACACTCAAATTTGATTACCTAATAGTTAATTTATGTGGAGTCCCATTCAAAGTTAGGTGTCTTAGGTTAAGCATGGGCTAATATTTAAACAAGGATTTGAGAGCCCCTCGAGGAAAAAGTCAAGCTAGTGTAAAACAGGCTCGGTGTAGCTTCCAAAATGGGGAAATTTGCTCCTTTCTGCTAAAATTATTTGGTGGTGCAGAGTAATTTCCAGCTTCGATGATCCGAACTTTATGTGTATGGGTAAGAGTATCCTCATCCTTTTGTGAAATGAAAACAAATCACATGGATAGAAAATATATTTTAAAACTTTTATTACCAAATATATTATTGCAAATTAAATCTTTCAGGCTAAAATATTGATGGGATGAATCATACACTTTAAAGATGTGAGATCAAGCTTTACACTTTACTCTCTCCTCTGTGTTCAAACATTTACTGAAAATGTATGACATACAATGAGATTCTCATCGTATGATAAACCATAAATTATTCATACTGCTGCTACAATATCATAATATATTCATTATTAAGGATAGATTAAATCCATTAACACCATTACTAATTCTCTCCAATAGGTAAACCCGGTTATTGGGCAGAATATTATACCTTTTTTTATGACTGGGATTATTTCCAAGTTGTTGCCTTCTTTCAGCCAGCTGACCAGCAGCAACTGGGGGAGGGGTAGTGCTGCTCCAAGCTTCATACAACTGGAATAAATATGAAAAACTTTGGCCTATCCTTAACAGAACTAGAAATGCACGAGCACAATCTTTCAGACAATTCCAGATCTCTGTTTTTTGCAAAGCTTTTCTCTGCTGAACTACCAATTTTAGCCGATTCCAATTTCTCTTTAAGAACTATAATACAAGAAGATATAAAACAGCATTCAAAAAATGATTTTCTAGCCCTCTTGCTGAGAGTGGCCATTAACTATTTATATTAGGAGCAGAGGTGATATCACACATATAGTGTTTTACTATTTTTTTGGTACTAGTGGACCTTTATTGACAGTTATTTGTCAGGAAATTGGCAGAGAGAGAAGAGTTGAAGACATGCAGCAAAGGTCTCAAGTTCGGGAATCGAAGCCAGGGGTGCCCGATCTACTGCTATACCATGCAACGCTTCAGTGTTTTACTATTTTAAAACAAGAACAAAATGAATATGGAGTTGACATGTTGAACTATCTTTAGGATCTTACAAAAGCAAGTTAGCATGGTTCGCATGTCTAGCACTACTAGCTGTAAACAGCAGTCTCCATGTGCATTCCATAGAGAATGCAGATACTTACCTTAACTGAGATTTTCAAAAGGCTGAAAACAAGTCCAGCTCAAAATAATAAAACAGCACTTTTCTCTGACACAGCTTGAATAAATTGCAGAATTATCTTGACACATTGCAAAAACAACATATTTTTTTAAATAGCTTCGTTCTTCTCTGTCCTTTCTCACTGAAAAAGCAAGACTGAAAACCGTTAACCTTGAGTTACATTTCTGCAAGTCATAGTGTCCATACTGTGTTGCTGTTACAGAAACCTGGTGGAGATAAGATTCCTTAGTCTTCAGCAGATTTTCCTGTGTAGCTCTTAAAAAGGCAGTATATGTAATAACTGAAAATCTTAGAGATATAGAAATTGAAACTGCTGAAAACCTAAACATACATTTATTTTGGCACATGCCTGTTACAAACAATAAAATGCCCAAGCTACAGAAATACTTCAGAGAAACAAGTCACATTTTTACTGACCAGAATTCTATCTGTGTCTTGTGAAACATTACTATGTCATAGCAGGACTGGCTATGCTCAGTGATCTTTGCAAATACAGATTTTGGGGTCTGGGGTAACATGCGGTTAAGTCTTTATGGATCCCCACAGGCAGGTGGATGTCTGCTGCACCTCCGGGTTGCTGTGCTGGGGGGCGGATTATAGAAGGTGATAGTGGTGGGAGCAGTGCCACAAGGCCGGTCCTGGCTGCTGCTGTGCAGCCAAGACAACGCCTGAGAAACAGAAAACAGATGACAGAAGGAGGGGAGCCAGGGAGGCTGAACGGTCGGCTTGTGCTATCCTTGTGTTCTGCGTCTGTGTTTACCCTTGAGGAGTGTCAATAGGATAAGGCTACCATATTGCACATGATATAAGCCATATTGCAGCATGGCATGGTGCCTCATTTGCCCTGATTTTGCTGGTCTTTGTATCGTTTGGTGTACATTCTCTAAAATCCAACAATGATGCACCCCCCTCTTGGTGTCACAACAGACATCCTTCACAGCTCGAAGCTGCCTGAATCATCATCAATTCATGTTAAGATTATTTCGGTAACTTTTTCTGCCTGTCTTGTGTAAAAAATGGAGCCCCTTATTTGCCCTTTAACAATAATCACTCACGTTTCACAGTCCTTTGACCTCGCAGATGCGAGGGGTTCAGGGCACGTTAATCCATTAGGAATCATGGGAGATGGATTTACACCTGGATTTTAAGGTGATGACTGTATATATTTTTGGTACAGTTACTGAAAACAAGACATAATGAAACTGCGATCAAATTGTGTATGCTACAGTCAGAAATGTGTAGGAGTAAGATGTGGCAAGTACAATAGTGTGACAGGGGTATAAAGAGTATTTTAAAAAATCTAATAAAATCGCAACAACTTTTAAAGTGCACATTCAACAAATTGACTTCATCTGACCACATTGGAAGGTGGTCATTTCCACATTAGGCCTATGTAAAACAAAAAAAAAAATTAAATTGTGCCATGAAGCTCCATGAAGCATTTTAGGTATTCTGCCCTTTTTGCTGATGCAAAGCTCCACTATTTCTGCACCTAGTTATTGCGAAATGTTGCATCATTTTAAAAGCTTTGAGGCATTTCAAAACATTAATGAATCATGCTTTAGGAGGCGTCACGCGTAATCTGTCAAGTGACTTTTACTAAATGATTTGAGCTCCGGTTCCTCATTGTGGACCTTTGCTTCATTTTAGTGGACATAAGTTCCAGGGTCTCGGTGTGGTCTTCCCCATCACTAGGAAAAAGCGTATCGTATTTTGTTTTAATATAAACAAAACATTGTTGTTTAAAATTTGACCTTGGTTTTAAACAGCCAACACAATATGCTGGGATTTCACACTCCAACTGTGTCTGACATAACAGCAATGAATAAATATTATATTTAGTATGATTATAGTAGGGGTGGGAATCTTTAGACGTGATTCAGCGACTACAATGTGATTAAAAATCAATTATTGAGGCATTTATTTATGACCCATGCCCCCAACTCTCCCAACACACACACAGTCTGCCCCTCCTCTCCTTATGAATCACTAGATATACAAATAATTATCTTCCACCAGCTCCAAAAAATACTTTTGGATCTCTCACATTCTAAACAGCTGACCTTACTCAAAAGTAAATAATCACTCCAAGATCTCTCACTTCATTAGTAATTAAAACAGGTCTTCCATTCCTCTTGTAATATTTTTTCACAGCTCATTTGCAGAAAAATAGTAAAAAAATTTAGAAAATATGTAGTTATGGTAACAAACATTTCTGTGGCCATGGATGGTGGACATCATGTGAGAACTAGTCTGCCTGGTGTCCTCAGGAATCCTGTGACTTTGTCTTGTGTGAGGATCACCTTTACCGTAAAATATCCTTGAAATGGGATGCCGTGTCCAAAAAATGCTTCACAGTGCAAAAGCCCTGGCTCCCAATGACTGTTGACAGTCACATGTCCTTTGCAATAAAAGTTGCAATTAACTTTGTATTTGACTCAATCAATGGACTTCTGGTTTGGGGTAGCAGGTACGATCAGTTGTTTTTCGTCCATCTTTTTGGGGAAGTGTGTGAAATGGAAATACTTATGATATTTCAAAACACTTATTTTGGTTTTATACTGCCGGCATTTGGTGTGGCTATTGTCCAACTCATGTTGCTTTCACTAAGGAGGGTGCAGCTTGTATTTTTTGCTCAGCCTCCTCATGACTCTATTATGTGTTTAAAGTAAACTGTCAGGGTGCCCCACTGGTAAATAGCTTCAGAATCATCCATCGATCCATCTATTTGACATTGTGGCATGATGTACTGTAATTTTAGCAGATGTTTCAACTGAAGTTGACTTGTTGAACTTATGTTTCTAATCAGTTTTCAGTTGCTATAATACAGCAGGATCATATTAGGCCCTTTCTATTATCTGTGTTTTCCTAACGAGTTTGTCATTTTTGCGGCTTGAAAATCTACACCCTTTGCTCCATATCCTTCAACGTTCTACCCCACTGGTTACAAGAACCATGCAGGGGTGTATTTCTTTCACCAACCTAAAACAGCAAGAGGAGATTAATGCCCAGGTTGCTGTAACTTTCTTGTAAGCTTTGGCAGTTTGTGTAGTGTGAGAAACAGAGAAAGGTACTGCTCCGTGACATATGCTGGATGCTCTACTTCGCTCTCTGTGTCATCCACTTTTAATCATGCAAAGCCATATTAATAATATGGGCATTTATTTGGAATAAAGAAAAGACAGAATGAAATATGTTGAAGGTGACAATATGGGAGTTCTTACATGGTATGCAAACTAAGATGTTATGCAAATGGTAATAATTTTCTTGGCAATGCAAGATTCAACACTGCAGGGTCTGATGTCTTAGCCTTGAGTGCCTCTGACCTTTAAATCGTCATGCTCTTGTGGGTAACACTGTGACATAGCTGCAGTCTCTCAGTGCTGATGGGCTTTGCCACATCCTGGACTGTGCAGGCAGGGTGGCTGGGCAGACAGACCGACTCTACTGTCTGGCACTGACAGCGCCCTGAGACAGGCAGCTGAGCCAGTGTTTGATGACTCCCTGAGCTCATCTATCAATCGGCACCTTTCTTGGCTCTCAAGGCTGTTTGGAGATGCCACAGATACCGCACTCTGACGTCAGCATTGGCAAACAGAAAGAGGGGAGGAAAATGGGAAATGGGTACTTGCTTGTTTATGGTCTGGTGCCTTCAGAGTGGACATGGCTTCTGACCTGAGAGAGCTTTCATCAGAGCGGTGAGGGCAGGCAGGGGAACAACAACTCGAGACCAAAATAGTCGGTGGAGAGAAACCAGAGATTTCATGCCATCTGTTGTGATGCTTAGATCCTAAAGATATGGTGCTGAAAGAATTCTTAACAATACTATTTTGAGTATCTGCATTGTAATTCACATGAAAGACGTTGCCTCTGCTGTAATTAATCAGTCCATCGAGTTTGGATCCTTCAGTCACTAACAGAGAATGATGAATAAATAGAGAATGAACTCTGCACACAGAGTAATTTCTATAAACACCAGCGTCAGAGTTGTACCTCTACAACTGTTGATTGAACTGGCTGTGCTGGTACACACACATATAATTTCTCCTGACGACTTTCAATAAACAAACTTGCACAAAATGTCTAGGTTATGATCTGCCAAGAGACAGAATCGTTGTTTCATATTTAGAAGATGAAGTATTATTTAAATTTTTTTTGCCCAAAACCAAAATAAAGTGTTTCTCTTTTTTGAGCATATGTTTCTTTTGTGCATGTGGTAAAAATTTTGGGCAGCAGTTCATTTTGTAAATTTTGTGGAATCAGTTCATGCATCGAACCTCAGAGCAGCAAATGACACAGATTCTCCTCCATGTCAACAGTCCAGCATTTGTTCCCTTTCTCGTTCTTCAGTTACCAGTGCCATCGGGCCAAGACCCACTCTTCCACTGCACCATGGGGACTGATGGGTGCCAGTGGCAATCCCTTCTTCTGGGAAGCATTTTCTTGAATGAAGGCTTGTGGTGAAATGTTTACAATGTGGGAACTATTAGCAGCCTTTGAGGAGAAACAGCCCAATGCGGTGTAATCAATTCTCCTTTTGTTTGTTGAACCCACACTCCAAAAAACCCCAGGATCTTTGGTGTCCCATCTGAATGGCTTGTGGTGTATTTCTTAGACGGGCAGCTGCTTTTTGAATCTTACTTGGTGGGGTGTAATGGTAGAGTTTTTAGGAACATTTAAATGTGCTTACTGATGGGGCCTAGCTTAGCACTGACGACATGACTGTATTACTGGAATGCACTAATCAGGTTCTTGTTAGTAGGCCTAACTCTAAGGTCCAACATAAAAGAATATTGAGGCTGTGATTTTGATATCTGCCCAAATAATAAAATGAAAAAACCATTAATGCCAGAGACAGATTGTTATAAGAATAAGACATTCCACCAATATAATTTGAAATGCAGAAAACCCAGATTGAGAACTCCCCTGTTAAATGTGTATTAACTGACAATCCTGAAGTGGTTGTGAGCTAATAACAAATATAAGTCTCTCGAATAAACATAGTGATTTTTTACCCAATACATTATTTGTAACAATGCACATTTGTAATGAAAGAACTGTGACAGAGAGACTGTTCTGGTCATGCAGGTCCTGATCTATCTGGAATCCATTGTAAAATGCATCATGGAATTTGTTAAAATGTAATGGGAGCTAATGAATGTGGGTTTTCTCTGGCAAACTGAGAGTTTTTCCATCTTATACATTGACATTTATAACAAAAGAACAATTACCCAGAGACTGTATTGGTCGCTATGCCTTCTGGTCTGAACGATATAACTGAGCAATTTGTTAATATGTGGATTTGTGATTTAATGAATCTGAGTTTTCCCTAACAAGCGTAGAGTTATTCACCCTGTAGTTTGTCAGTTATAATCTAAGAACAATGACAGATACACCTAAGTGCTTAAGTAAAGTAAAACTGGATTACTTATTTTGTTTCTTCTTCTAAAAAACTCCCTGGAGAGACGAGTCAGAGATGCTGTATTAGTTGCTGCTGCTACCAGTCTGTCTGATTAAAAAATAATAGAATTTAATATGTGGATATTAACTTACAAATCTGTGTTTTCCATAACAAACTGAGAGTTTTTTTGCCCTGTGTATTGATGTTTATATTAAAAGAACATTGACAGAGAAGACTGTATTGGTTGTTACAGCTTCTGATCCATCTGAAGTAGGAATCCATTATGAAATACGTAACATCATGGAAATGGTTAAGACATGGATGCGATATAACAAATCTGGGAGTTTTTCACCCCACACAGTGACACTCATGATGAAAGGACAGTGACAAAGTGGGCATATTTGTAGTTGAAGTTTCCAGTGTGATAATCAAAGAAATGAATAAAAAAAAAGCTTGCACAGGTTGTGTCTGCTTTGAAAACATTGGTATTTCTGCAGCTATCCCTGTTTGCAACATGCTCATTTCCGTGCTGAGACATATGCATGTGAGTCATGTAGTGTAGACCCACAAAAACCCCAGGATATAATCAGGGAACAGACTTATTCTGCAGCACCTGCTTTTGGAATCTGAGGATCAACACTAACCAGAGCAGCTGATTCCCCTTTTTTCCTTCTCAAATCCCAAAAGACCTGAGATGATTGACGAGTTGGACATGTGCATAGTAGCTGTTTATCTCAGGCACCATCTCGCACTTCCTTCATAATTAGTCTCCTTAGTAGCTTTGTTGTACTTTGCCTGAAGCTTGCTGTCATCCACAGTAAAATTTGGCACCCACCTGTTATTGCTTCCTCTCACTACAAGGTCCACCCCACTCGGGCTTAATGTTGCAGTTTTTAGGGTCTGAACTGAGATCAGTTTGCCAATTGATGTCCTGCAGGCATTTTTATTTGCCTGGAGAATCCATAAGAAGACTAATAAATTAATTCTGGGTATTCACCTACATGTTTATTGAATTATGACCTGATGCCTGGTATAAGCCCCTATGTCCTGAAGAATCAGTTTAATGAGAGATACAAAGAATGCAGCTTGTGTTTAGTGTATGTATGTATGTTTAGAATACTGTACTCCAGAATATGGTTTTATTAAATCATCTTTCACTCAGTAATGTTACTGTGGCAGGATCAAATTGCGGTTTATTGGCAAACTAAATTTTAACTTCATCGAACTTTTTAAATAGAGACTTGTTTTCTTGCTGATCAGCCCTACATGTTGTAAGCCGATTTCATTATTCCCCTTAAGAGGTTCTGGGGATGCTGTATAGTTTTAGGTAAGGAGGGATGGGTTGTATGTTGAAGTCTGCCAAGTAGGGACACATCAAAAGTGTGTAAACTGAGATCAGTAATAAAAGCTGTACTATCATCTTTGATACTAAATTGTTTGAATTTATAGAGTACTTTTTACTTCACACCGACCAGTCAAAGCACTAGAGCCACATAAACATTCATACATCGATACGCAGATCGGAAGGTGACTTGGGGTTAAGCACCTTGCCCAGGGTCACATTGAGCTATGGCAGGTGGAAGCTGGAAAACTCACAACTTTGGCATTGCAACACCACTTCTCTACCCACTGAGCCATAGTCGGCCACAGATGGATGCAGCAGAAATTAAATCAACAATTCTTCTCTTACCATTTGTCGAAGAAAAATGGTTTCATCAGAATGTACAGTTTATTAGGATCCTGGTTATCCTTTATGTCATGCTATAAATCTTGTATAAATAAAATGTGGAATGCAAAAAGCATGATACTATCACAAATTATTATGAGAAACTATTAATTTAATTGTGTATATGGTAGGAAATATGTATATCTGCTGCAATAAAATGGGCTTTACTTGCTCAGTGGTCAAAATCTAATAATTGTCTTTTTAAAAGATACATGTAAGATGAATGTAACTGAAGCCTTTTTAAAATCTATACCTTACCATTTGTGTTAATCAGAGTGTCGCAGGACTTTTAATTCGAAATCCATGACTTTTTGTGTCCCTGGGGTAAAAATATGAAATTAGACAGAGGTCATTTTCCTTTTAAAACTCTTCAAAATGGGAATGACAAGAGATCATGCATTCGGAGTAAGGCAGATTTGTGTTTATTTTCAAATGTCACAAAGCAGAAAGTTTCTCATCAAAGGTTGCCAGTATCTATAGTCAGAGTGTTAGTTGAAAAGGTTAAAACAGCGGAACTGTGGCAAAGAAGGCTGGATGAGAATTCATCCAAGTCTCCTTAATAACTACTTGTTTTGAGGCCTTTACCGGGGTGCCAATACTTGTTAAGGGTGCTATATTGTTATATTAAGACACAGTTTCATTAACTTGTGCATTTTAATTATTGGGCTGCTCTTTCTCCATAATTGTTAAAGGATTTCTGTCTTTTATGTTTGTACATTCATTTGCATCAATGATAGTATTCGATCTCAATCATGATTGGCACAGCAGCCACCCTGTTTAAATGAGGAAAGGTGGTGTATCTGATCTGTGCTCCTGCAAAATCCCTTTACAGCCAGTTTTATTACACCTGATTGGTTGGCAGGTATCGGAGCTGTGATTTAACAGGATTAAACATGTCTTATTAATCTTCCATATAAACAAAAAAAAAAGCTTTAATTGCAGGAAGTAGGAAGTAGCCTTCTACATAACAATACACATCTTCCAAAAGAAATCATGTCAGGTGACTCACATAAAATACATCCTTAATGATGTCCATTTTCAAATCCTGCTGTAAAATCCTTGCGCTACGCATACTGATGTAATGCAAATATTTATATTGCAGGAAAGGATTTAAAGATTTATTTAGGTATTTAGCACATTGTAAACACAGCCATATTAATCGGTCCAGTTAGGTATTAACACTGTCTCCGTCTGTCGTTATTATTGCATAAGATTGATGCCACCAGTCTAAATTAGTACTTCTTGTAAATATTGCTGGACTGAGACTGGATGAAGCTACAGTTTTATTTCTTAACCAACTCAATGTTGTGCTTGGATATGAATTTATATACAAAAGGCAACTGTTGGTACACTGATGAACACCTCCACCCTTCCCCAGAACACTACCTCATACTGTACAGGGCTGCCAACTAGGGCTGGTCCTCTGCTGTACATGCAGCCTTCTGGTTTCTTTATCTGCCCAAAATGCTGACATACAAATTGCAAATTCCCTTTTAGACATTTTCCCATGAAACATAAAGCAACAGCTGGGAATTAGTTAACATGCCTTGAAAAAATCCCTACCCCGGTAAAAACATGTTTATTTGTGAGTAATAAACGTTTTTCTCGTAAGGCATCTGGAATTGCAATTCCGAACACAAGAATAATTGAATTGCCATGCTTCAAACTAGATAAGTGAAGTAATATTTTAATTTGTAAAGCACATTTTCTAAAGCAAAGTTGTGAAATGCTTTATATAAAATAAAACGACCTTAAATATAAGAAAACAACAAAACAACTGTTTAACAAACAAATTAATTACAGCTTCAGTGAGGTTCTCAAAGCAGGTGAGTCTGTGATTCAAAGCACTCAAGAGAGCTTTCCATCCTGACATCCAAAGGAAGGCTCCACACAGCAAATTTACAGACCTTTAGTGTTCTTTAGTCTACAGCAAGGAATATCTACAAGGAGCAGAGGGATCTGAAGGGAGTGAAGGGAGTTAAAAGTTTACTCATGTAGAAAGGACTTTCATTGTTCATATTTTCAGAAAAGAACAAATAGGATAAGGAACCTGAATATGATTGAAAGCTGGTGTAGAAAGATAAAAAATGGGTTGAAATGAAAGTAAAATTGGGGTCCTGGTTAGCAGTCTTTTGGATTTGAGTGAAGACACGAAACAGAGTCTCAACTTCAAGATAATTCGCATGCTACAGGGATGGCACTGCAAAAACACAAATTAGCATTTCTAGCTGCGGAGAAGATAACAAATCGCACATTTAAGTAATATTTTTACTCCTAGATTTTGTAAACCTCAGACCTACCAATTAAGATATTCTTTTCCAGAAATATGCATAACAAAATATATATTTTTCTAATTTCTGGATTAACAAAAAATCGAACTGTCAAAGCAGCTAAAAGTTATAGAGTTGTCTTTCTCTGCAGTCCAGAAAATCTTCAGAATACAGAAAAAAACATCTAGGTTGTGAGACAGATGTATCTTTAAACAAAAAGCCAACTAAAATAACTACAGAATATCTCATTCAGTCTTCCAAAAGACTGAATATAGCTCACTGTTATGTTTGTCTTTTAGCACACCTCAAAATTTAATAAACATTCAATTTACCAGATCTACTAAAAGAGGAAAAATCTCCCATTGGTTGTTAAATGATTTATTCATTTATTGTATTTTTTTGTCATTAATGATCATCAATTCTTTATACTGGGGCCAGAGGTGACACCACCGTGTGTGGGTGATTGATAAAGCAGCCAAAAGGAATTTCACTCATATCTAATCTATAAAACAAAGACAAAGGGATTACGTCCTTAGCATTTTCTGTTAGAAGTTGGCATGATTAGTATGTGTAGCACAATTTACATTACTAAGTGTGTCTTTTCCTTTATGTTAGTAGATCTTTAGCTGTGAAATTTTGATAAGACTGACAAAGTTAATTAATATTTGTTCATGACAGCCAGATCTGGACTCTTCTGAAGAATAATGGCACACAAATTTGCAGTTATATCCTCGACTATTTGTTAGTGGCTGAGGTTGGACTCCATTTTGTTGTCCTTGGGGTGAAGGGCTAACATGCCTCTGTAGAAAATAGAGCTTAGATTTTCTAGAAGCTTCTTACATCTTTAGCACTTTAGCACTCTAATTTCATCTTTAAACACCTCACTGATACTAAGAATAGCTAATTGAGTCTTCATCTCTCATTAAAAACTTCCACGATGAAGTTGTACTCCATCATCGTGGCGCTTGACATAGTGTTTTTAGAATCAGAAAAAAGACAAAAAAATTTTTTCAACTACATATAAAAAAAAAAACTGGCTGGAGAGAAGATGGTGACTAAGGTCTTAGCAGATGCTTTAGTTTAAACCGTGAAGAAACCAATGGCCTGAACGAGGTCATTGGGAACTTGTTTTGATGCAAAATTAAATGATCAGATGTATTTGCATTTAGTTGGTAAAAATTAAAAGTTATTTAGTTCTATTTAGTATCTAACCCTAGTAGCTGTGAAGAACAGATAATTGTGAGATCACATGATTCTGTGAATGATTTTAAAGCCCAGTTCATGAACCTTAAACCAACAGGAATACTGATGGATAAGTGGATATGACAACACCCAGCAATGATCTCCAAAAATCAATGGGTGGGTCTCCACAGGTAAATGTATATGCTGAATAGTTTCTGTTATGTTCCTAAACAGTATGACCGAAGATTTCAGAGTCCGTCATACTATGTTTCCATCGTCGCTGATGATCCAGCTTCAATAATTCAAGATACCGGGGTCAAATTGGCAATAAAGCTGATTCTGATTCTAAATAGTTAGCAGGTCTGTAACAGAAGACAGCTTAAAGCATCATTTTCTGTGCTTCTTAAAGAAAAATGGCAATAATAGTACATTTAAAATGATGGAATTTATCAGAAAATTTTAATTGTGGCAATGAAGTAATTGGAATGGAGAAATACATCACTATTGTAGCTATTTTTATACGTGACTATATAACTGACTATAATACCAAATAAAATACAAAGAAACAGCAAACTGGACATTAGATATCTTTTATAGCAAAATGTTTAGTGTAATTGCAAGCACATTTCATACCTCTTGCGTCCAATGTTGCCTCTAAAATTTCTTTTTTGAAGGGACAGATAGCCCTACCTCTTCACCCGCCGAATGCATCTCACAAAGGATTTGGATGAAATCACCTGCCTCATGTGAACATTCAAATAGGGCAACAGAGTGAGAGGAGGGCAGAATCAGGATTTGGTCGAAATCATCATTGGAATAAATGGTAAAGAACTTCAGAAACTCTTATTTTGTATTTCAGAAACTGAATCCCAATGTGACTTTTGTGTTTTCTGCACCTGAAAGAGAGTGTGCATGAATGAAAAGTCTGGAAGTGACTAAAATACTGGAGCTGGAACAGCAATGGCTCAGTGTCATCATTTCTTCTTCCAAGCCCCGTAAGATAATCCAACATAAGTAGACAGAGTTACATCACTTGAGATCGATGGGGAGAGTAACATGTCTATCTTAATAAAACATCTCAAGTACTTTACAAGCCTGTTGTGGAGAGACAAAGCTAATGCTGCTGAGAAATGGCCAGGACACACTTCACTTATCCTAATATCATGAGGAGTATCTGCTTTAGCAACCCTGTTGTTTGAATCGCAAGTATTTTGGCATGTCTGACCACCAAAACTGAGGATGTACTTCTTTTGTTTTACAACTTCACTTTAAAGCTTAGTCTGGCAGTTAAAGACAGCCAGGGTGCAGCTGGGCACAAGGCTGTAGGGGTAGAAAAAGTACCCTAGGGACAGCACCGAGTTAGAACTTGGCGATGAATTGATGGAGCTCAGGTTACTACCAGCTGCCCACCCAGATTTGCTGGCAGGTTAAAGTGTCCAAAACCCAATACCTGCCAACAGTGAGCTCAAACTCGAGGCCCTGCAGAGAGTACTGTGTGTCTGGCACAGCCCGATGTTCGGTCACAGCAAGAGCCATGTGGAGAGGAGCTGAGCACTGATACTTAGGAAAACCGCTAATCAAAGGTGCTCCACCCACGGAAAGAGATGCTCCATAAATGCTGGAAAATATATGTATCCAAAGTTAATATGAACCATGAATTAGTTGGACACATCACTGAAGTCAGGCATCAAATCTTGGGAACATCAGAGGGTTTTCTCTTTCTGCTTTACAGTCTCTTGCAAAAGTATTAAGACTCGTTAAAGTTTTTCACATTTTGTCATGTAAGAGCAAACAATCAATCAACAACATTAATGTATTTGACTTAACATTGGTGGACAGATTAATGTTTTCTAACAGTTTTTACTCATGCTTGTCCTGTACTTAGCTCCGTCTATCTTCCTATCAACTCTGAGCAGTTTACCTGTTCCTACTGAGGAAAGTATCCCTACAGCATGATGGTGCCACCACCACATTTTGTGGTTATTAACGGCTAACTCAAATTTCAAACCAACTGTAAGACTCTGTGCAATAAGCAGCTACAGCATTTGCTCTGTTAGAGAAAGATCTCCCACGTCAAACTATAGTAAAAAAATGTATAAGCCTTTATTTTGGTTAATCAATAATCTTTTTCTTTGGATGCATATATTGATAGTTTAATTTTTAAATGACCACAACACACCTGGCCTAATTCTGAAATGATCCAGTAAATGATGTAGGAGTCACATCTGAGTCCCAGACAGGTACGGCAGATAGCCAGCCACATTACAAATGATGCTTCCTACCCCCTTTCTAAGGAATTTCTGCACTTTCCATCTGGTCAGACCATTCCAAGTTTTGCAACCCAGAATAAACCACTACAAGAAGAACTTAGTGGCAGCTGCAACTGTTTGTTAAAATAAACCCAAACAATAGTTTTCAACATATTAACTGACATTTTTAGATATTTTCTACAGGGTTTGAAATATCTAGTGTGGTAGTGTTTGGCTTCTAGCATTCTTTTGGCTTGTTTTCTTAGCTTCTGCTGCTGTTATTATGAGGTCCATTTTGTCTTTATATGTTTTCTCTCTTTCTCTTTCTCTGATTTTTTTAGTGTTTTGAAATTTTGCTAAATGTGGACCTCATCCTCTTATTTCTGATGCAGAACAAATCTACCTACAGGTACAAATAAATAACCGTGAATCGTGAACTTAAAGGTGTTTTGCACATTGGTCAAGTAGTTCAATTCTGGTCCAATCTTAATAGAGCACCTTCTTCCACATGTTTGCTGCGTGTCCTGCATGGCTTATGTCAAACTGCAGACAGGATTCTTTTTTAATTTCCTCCAACAATGGCTTTCTTCTTGCATCTCTTGCTGTAAAGATGATGTATGTTTAGGGAAATTGGTTGCACTGGGTTTTATTGAGGAATATCAAAGTAAAGAGGGCTGAATACAAATGCATGCCACACTTTACAGATTATTTGTAAAACCAATCAAAAATCATGCATTATCTTCCTTCCATTTCACACTTACGCAATATTTTGTGTTTTTCACATTAAAGCCCAATAAAATACACCAATGTTTCTTGTAGTAAAGTGACAATCTGAAAAGTTCAATAGGGAGTGAAGACTTTTGCTAGGCACTGCAGATGCTGATGTATTGGTCCTCCTGTGTAGGCTTGTTGAACAAGAGTCTTGGCAGAGTCTTTACTGAACAAGTGTAGCAGTAGGACTGAGAACTTTATTGTTCATGGAGAGTAATAGAGCTTCACAGCAAACACATAGTGATGTGTTATTCATGCATTTATGAAAACTGATAACCTGCTGGAAAATAGGCTTGATAGACCAAAACACAAATCGTTTGTGGTTTTGGAACTCCTATTTGTGTCTTCTATTATTCTGTAGTAAATAGAGCTTGAAATTAAACTGCAAAGGAAGTCTTTCTATGATCTTTCGATATCCTTTCTTGAAGCAAAGATAACCTTTTACCTCCTATCTCCAAACTTAATCAGAGCTAATCAGGAAAGTTTGTCTGTTATTTTGAAGGCTGTCAATGATCTTTTCATGGCACTGGGCATCATTCAGTTTAT
The DNA here is from genome assembly GCA_036173005.1 of Crenichthys baileyi. Lineage (NCBI taxonomy): Eukaryota > Metazoa > Chordata > Actinopteri > Cyprinodontiformes > Goodeidae > Crenichthys > Crenichthys baileyi. The sequence continues at coordinate 117,075 of JAHHUM010000452.1, read as the reverse complement.
TTTTAGTTATGGGAATGCATTGAGGCTGGAGGTCCGGTGGGGGCTGGGCAGTGGGCGGACTTTTGAAGAACCCCATTCTCGTACCATGAATGGCATAGATTGTCAGAATCCCAAAGATCCCCTTTGTTTGTGGATGTGTTTGATGGGGTCCTTGTCATCTTCATGAGACAGCATGTTTGACTCACGATGGGATGCCTTTCAGTACAAACGGCTCTTTGCTCCAATGCCAGCTCTTCCTCCTTCCATGACATCCTATTGAAACCATCACAAGGCTGACGTTTTTAGATACTGTTGGCAGAAAAGATTAAAATATTTGTCCAGTTATGAATTAATACCATAGATCGCTCATGAAATTCCTGCAAATGATGCTGTCAGTTATCCTGAAACGTTTGTTTAACCATTTAAGGTCGACCTTTAATGCTTTGTTTGTTTCACAGCTCTTTTTCATTCTGACCTGGTCTGATTGTAACTGCTCAACAAAATGCCTATTATTCTGATTTGATTTTTTTTAAACAAAACAGTCTGTGCAAACTTTGAATTGTCACATCACATCAACACTTCAGCACAACCGGTAGCACAAGGCTATTTGTTAACTGGTCAGCAGAGGCCCAACAGGAATGACAAGGGGTTCAACAGCTGAAAAACCCCAAGTGTCATGTGGCATTATAGATCCTTTTATAGATGGGAGAATGTGTGGAGATTAATTGAAGGGTTTTTTTAAAGAAGAGAGTGAGTGACCTTGCAACTAGATACAACAGATGTATATTTTACCCAGCTTAGGGGACTTAACAAAGGGTAGACATAATTCTCTGCTTCTGAAATGCTTCCGGCATACGGTATCCGGTTACGAGGAAAACAACAAATGCTTTGATTTTCAGATATAATATATCTGTGCCTAGTTGAGTCAGATGTATAGGCATTCAAACAGTGTTCATTTTGGCAGCACATTTTAATAAAATATTAGTCATAATCGTCTGCTTAAAATGTAATTTACTTTCAGTTGCAGTTTGGTCACCTACATTCATTTTAGTCTTAGACTAGTTTTGGTTGGTGAATGTCCTGTAAATTTAATTAACAAAAATATAAAATCTTAGAGGAATGGTTGTATATAGGAGAAATGTGTATATAAAACACCTTTATTTGAATGTTCTCTTTGAATCAAATTTAAAAATAAGATGTGTTGCATAAAATACCTTGTTACATTTCTCATTAAAATTTGAAAGCAGCAAATTTCAGGTCAGCATTTAACTCTTTTCCCAAACTAAAATTAGCAGACTTTGAAAGTCCATCTAGACTGTCTGACCTGAACAATGACTAAATGTATAATAAATCAGCACTGCAACTAACCCTAACGATTATTTTGCTTATCGATTAATCGATTATTTTTTTGGTTAATCGAATAATAATCGGATAGCGAAAGGTGCTTAATAGAAGATTTTTCACAGAATTTGAACCAGAATCTAAAAGCTGTTCCACTTGAGGATTTCTGAATAGAGAATATTTACAGATAAAGAAGGTTTTTCATCTTAAATGCAAAATGTTTATATTTTTTGTACAATTTTGGCTTAATTACTGCTCAGAGTGGGTTGTTCTTTCAGAAAATGGCATCTTTAAGAAACTGTATACTCTAGTTAACGATAATTTGATTACTAAATAAGTTGATTATTATTTCAATAATTGATTAATCACGATTATTCCCATTAATCGTTTCAGCCCTATAAATAAATAGGTTTTTTCTACATGTACCATGTTGCTGCACCGTGCTGTTCAGATACATGGTCATAAATTTCACTAAAAAGGCATTTCCAGACTACTTCTTTGCGGTCTTTTATGACGTCATAGGGGAACGCCTGCAGGTTAACTGACTGCTGCTACAATGGCTGACAACACAGACAGCAGCAAAGAATCTGATATTTCTTTAGATATATTTTAGTCAATATCAGAGAGAGATGCAGCAGAGTCAGAAGAACAAAGTCAGCTTTCATCAGATGGCAGAGCACAAGTGCTGCGGCCTGCAGACATCAACCAGAGTCTATTTTTGCAGGATGCCGGAGCAGGGCCAGAGTCAATATACATGAATCATACCGCATCACCAGGAAACAGAACCAGCACAACATCCAGATTTTCAAAATAATTCACTAAAGACGGACTAGATCTCGCTATATTATTAAAAAAACACGTGTATATATTAAAAGTTGTTAACATTAGATCAGTTACTGGGTTAACTAAGGTATTATAAACCAAGCAATTAAACATTAAATGTACCTAATTAAGCTACAAATGAACTCAGAAAACAAAACACATGAAAATATCTGGATGCATAAAACAAAAAATTAAGCAGTTTAACTTCCACAGAAGTTTGTTTGTTTTGGACTTTATCACTGGCTTTTATTGTGCGATCTGCGTTTGGTTCTTGGAGCTCCTCTGGGCTACGTAGCAGACCGGATCGGAGCAGATACAGTGTAAATCCAGGGTTACAGTAAATACGGCACTGACTAAAACAACCAGAGGCTAAGTGATTAGCATGGAGCAGCAGCAGCAGACACAAGGGATGATTCAAGATCTGAAGACACCACCTGGTGTCATTTTTTAACTTTGTATTAGAATCTTTAGAGAAACATTTGTTTAGATATAGCGTATGCGTCTGTATTTAATCTTATTTTAATAATAATAATAATTTCAGATTATTAATAATAAAAATAATAATTTGGGATTTTCAATTAATAACAATAACTGCCAATATCTAAATGTACTTTTGCAACAAGTAAGTATTACCTGCTGAGCCTTGATCCGTTTAGCAACAACAACCTTTTCTTTGGCGATCTTTTCCCATCAGATGCATTGAACAGCGTGGCTATAGAGTCTGCTTCAACATTCTCCTTCGTCTGCAAAATATCCCGACCTCATCATTTCTCTTGTGAATTCAGAAGATTCTTATTCGAAGGAGTTTGCTGAAAAGTCCTCCAATCACAACTGGCTGTGATTGGTGGGACCAGCCCATTTGTCCCTCTTCAATTTTCCAGCTCTGATCCAGGCAGCTCTGACCCTCTTCGCTTCGGGAAAATAGTGCAGACTAATGGCTGCTGTCGTGGTATTGCTGCAACCACCAGCAATGCACCGTTTCACCATATTAACGCTGTTTTTAACGCAACTTGGCTTCTACCTGAACAGTTTACCAGTGACGCTCACATAGTGAATGACCAGAGACTTCCCCCTAAACGTAATTTCCGGGCAACTTTGGACTTGTAAGATTTAACATTGAAATAGGCTTATTTTGTGTGAAAATTGTCTTTTTTCACATGTTTAATCCTAATATCATGTCAATTACTGCCCAATTCCTTCAATATATAGATGTTTTCCTTCAATTTCTGCATTAGTGGGAAAAGCGTGTCACAGGCACTTTAAATCACAGTATCGAGGAGAAAACACTGTTACATCATAAAGGCTCATCGATTAGTTTTCAACTAGTCCCACCTTTTTACAGGAAAAATATTAGAACTGATTGGATTTCATATTCCTACAATATTTTAGTGTCATTTTCATTTGTCAACAAAAAATAGTTGACTTGCCTTATTTAGTTTGATCCTAGTTTTACACTTAATAATAGGACAGTGACTTAAGATTTCTGTCATGGTCTAATTTGACAAAATTAACAGTTTCAAAACTGGTAAAGAAATCTATAATGATCCCTAAGGATGTCCTGATCTGGATTATTGGTCCCTGATACCAAGCCAAGTCATTTAAGATTGGGTGTTTGCCATTATTACAATTATTCACATAAATACCATTTGCATGCTTTAAATCTAACTAGATTTGAAGAGCAGTAAAATAACACACATTAACAATATTAGATGGTCTACAAAAGAGATATGATTGTGTTGCACCTTACTCACTTAACAGTGATGTGGAAGACATCTTTGTGTTTTCATTTCAGTCTTTTTGAGAGCAAAAATGTTAGATTACAACAGAAGTTCTTAGAAAGCCACAATATGCTGCTTTAACACCGAGGTTAACTAGGCTGAAAAACGCTACTATAATGTTCTGACAACACATCACTCTAAAATGCACATAGCTTCATCAGTTGTTTCTGAAGCTCTATCTGTCTCTGTAAATACAGCTACTGTCTTCAGTAAACTCACATCTTGCTCCTGCTGATGATGTTTTCAAGATGAGTAGTTTGCTGAAGTACTAGGCTAACACTGGCATGTTTCCTTTCTGTTTTGCACATGACCCATATACTGAGGCCTCATTCCTCAATGCAACTGTCCTGGGTTTGAGTCCTGACCCTGGAGGCCAGTCCTGCATGTCTTCCCCTTCTCTCTAGCCCACTTCCTGTCTGCCTACTGCCTACTGCCTAACAAAAAACGAAGGTCACTAATGCCAAAAAAAATCTTTTGCGTGGGCAAAACTTAAAAGCAAAGTTGTTAATGAATAATATATAATGCCTTGCATCTTAGCTATGCGTTTTGCTGCAGCAGCCAATACAGTCTCTCTCTCTCAAAGTGAGCAGTATTGTAAAGGGACTGCAAAGGGAAAACCTAAAATGGTTTGGTTGGTAAATTAATGGACACAGCTTGGAATGCAGTTTTGTAAGCATTGCACAGAAAATAGACCATGATTTCCAGTTCTCAAGAGCCAGTGTCCTGTGTGTTTTGGCTGTGTTCCTGCTTTAACGCGGCTGAATCAGATGGTTGAATTCACCATGTTCTGGAGAATGATGGCAATGAACCATTAATTTGAATCAGCTGAGTTAGATCAGGGACTCATCTAAAACATGCTGTACACTGGCTGTTGAAGGCTTGAAATGAACCCCTCTGGTATGTAACATCTGGGCTTCTTGAAGACATTGTATAGCTGGCAATGTAAACGCATAATCGAAATGTCAAACAAATTGCTCTACAACTGTTGTATCTTAGTACTTTGTCCTGTTTATCTAAAGTTCAACAAAATCGGGATGCAGCGACATCCAGGTAAGGCTAAATTTCAATCATGGATTAATGGCTATGAAGACATATTGTTGGATTGTAAGAGGATCCAGAGCTTTACAACTGTTGTAAGACAGTCTGTCTGAAATCCTGTCATCTGGAGCTGCTGTGAGCTAACAAGTGGCCACTGTGGAAGAAGGGGTCCACAGGAATCCCTTTAAAACTTTCAGAGTTATTTGTGTCTGTCCTGATCCACTTAATTTGCAGAGGAACAAGTGTTGTGTGTGTAAGGGGTAGATTTAATAGGGAAGCTGAGATTTGGTGCATGTCTCAGCAGAAGGAGTTGCTGCTGAAGTATGAGAGCAGCTGGTAACTCCATGCTCTGTTTGAAATGTCTGGCGCTTAAAGCTTGAGTCAGGAGTCCAGCCATTCATTTCCAGGGAGAGCAAACCGGGCCAAGTCTGGATGTGCCATCGTGGCCACTACACTCTTCTAGATATTATTAGGGAGGGAGGTTTTGGATCTCTGGCTTGGCAGTGCTGCATTCTGTGTTGAGACTAAGGCTGCTCAGGGAGGGACTTGTGGGCCGAAATTGGCCCTCAACTTGAGTTTTCATTGGCAAACCAAATAGTTTTTTAAAAGAGTGATCTTTGTATGGCATATTAATACGCATTATGTAGCACAAGGAATACAATTTTGCATTTTAGGATGATCAGTGAGTGGCTAATTTCTGGAAAATGTTAGGGTCATATATAGTTCCTTGCAAAAGTATTTATACCTCTTTTTCACACTTTGTCACATTACAGCTGTTTGCAACATGTGTCATTACTGATACACGTTAATGTAACATTTTGTAAAATTAACCTTTATTTTATTAGGATTTGTGAGAGACCAGCACAAAGTAACGCATAATTGTAGAGTGGAAAGAAAATGATACATGCTTTTCAAAAATTTCTGCAGACAGAATTCAGAAACGTTTGGTGTACATTTATCCCACTTAGCGAATACTTTTTAAAACCAGCTTTGCACATCTAGTGAGAGATTTTGTTGCCCATTTGTTTTTGCAAAATAGCTCAAGCTGAGTCATATTAAATGTTGAACATCCGTAAGCATATTTTTTTAAGTTTTGCAGCACCTTCTCAGTTGGATTTAGATCTGGACTTTGGCTCTGTTGAAGAAAAGCTTTCCCACAGCATGATGCGGCCAGTGTAATATAGTGGAGAGGGTGTAGTCAGGGTTGTGTGCAGTGTTAGCTTTCAGCAACATATAGCATTTTGCATCTATAGTAATCCAAAAAGTTCAATGAGTAAGGGTTGCATTAACCAAATATTGCAATCCACACCCCTAACCACTTGGTGCCGAGTTACCATATTAATAAGCTGTTTGCTCCCGTGGGAGTGCTGAAGAAGAGTGCTTGCCAGATCAGGAAACCCCTCGTTCAGAGAGCCTGCTGACTTCTGACAATTCAGTTGGAGAAATGTTCCCTGATTTCAAAACTTTGGCTGAAGTGGCACTTGTAATTCCAGTCTCTAGTTTGGTGACAGAGAACAGATTCAGCCTCCAGAACAACAATCATGTTAAGTCGTCTGTTTGAACCCAAAACAAAGCAGCTGCACAATTGAGGTCCATGCGGACCAGGAGGAAGCTGTGAGACTGTGCGCTCAGGTCACAAAAGGTTATCTGTTCATATTTTTATATGTATGTAACAGGGACCACAGTCAGTATTTTTGTCAATCTGGTTGATGTGGATTATCTGTTCAGCTTGTTCAGACTGAATAGAAATTAAAATGAATAAAAATAAATGTTACTATTATCACTTAAAAAAATAAACTGACTGGGAAAAACAGGATTATGACAGGTTTTTTTTACCCTGTTAGTCATATTGAAAAAGTCTAGCACAACCTCTGGAAGAGTATGAATAGTTTTCCAAGACACTGAAAGTAGCTCATCATTCTTTGTTTTTCCGTTTTTCGGACATATCAATTGGACCGGCTCATTTGCTTTAGATTTAAAGTTTCGTTTGGAAGGAACTTATATAGACGGCTGCAGGAGAATAAATATTTGTACAGTACAGTTTGAAATGCATCTGCCCGAGAGCACTACAGAACTCATGGGATGCACAGGCAGTCAGACAAATCTTTATGATCTGCAAGAGTCTTTCCATCTGTCAGTGCTAAGCTCCTGTGTGACTGAGCACTCTAAAAACAAATATATTGCTGCAAAGGTAGCTTTGAACTTTGAAAAATAATTTATTCATCCTAAAGGTAAATTAAATGTTGTTGTAGCTCATATGCAGGTTTCTTCAAATTCCCATTGTAGATGCTAATTGCTGCGGGCAGGAAGGACCTCCTGTAGCGGTCTGTCTTACAGCAGATCTGAAGAAGCCTCTGACTGAAGACATACTGTTATAACAGTTTCATGAAGAGGATGCTCAAGTTTCTCCAGAATGTTCATCATTATAAGAAGAATCTCTTTGCACAATCATCTCCAGAGGTTCCAGAAGAGTCCCCAGAACAGAGCCAGCCTTCTTTATCAGCTTGCTAAGCTTTTTTAGGTCCATGGCTCTGATGCTGCTACCCTAGCAGATGATTGCAGAAGAGATCACACTCTCCACAACAGACTTATAGAAGATATGCTGCATCTTGCCGCAAACATTGAAGGTCCTAAGCTTCCTCAGAGAGTACAGTCTGCTCTGTCCCTTCTTGTAGACGGCTTCACAGTTGCATCTTTACTCCAGTCTGTTGTCCAGGTGAACACCGAGGTATTTATACTCCTCCATCACCTCCACTTCTTCTGCCATGATGGAAATATTGTTTGACCTATTCCTGCTTCTCTTAAAATCTACAATCATATCCTTTGTTTTATTGATGTTCAAGATGAGATGATTGTTTCCACACCATGCCACCAAACGGTCCACCAGCTCCCTGTACTCCGCTTCTTGTCCATCTCTGATCCACCCCATGACTGCAGAATCATCTGAGTATTTCTGCAGATGACAGGAGTCTGTCTTGTACTGGAAGTCTGAGGTGTACAGAGTGAAAAGGAATGGTGAGAGTACAGTCCCCTGTGGTGCTCCTGTGCTGCTAAATGCCTGGTTGTGGGTCAAAGGAGGATGTTCCTCTGTTTGGCTGTGAGCAGGAGAGGAGGATGCTGAGCTTGTTTTTGAACTGAACCTATTGAAGAATGTATTTAGTTCATTGGCTCTGTACAGACATCCATCGGTCCGATCTTCCTTCTGCTTGAAGCCTGTGATCTTTTTCATCCCTGACCACACATCTCTGATACTGTTTTGGTGGAGCTCGCTCTCCAGCTTCTTCTTGTACACCTCCTTGCTGTCTCTTATCTTGACTTAAAGTTGCTTCTGTATACTCCTCAATAATTCCCTGTCTCCTTCTGAAGGCTCTTTTTTTCTTGTTAAGCAGGCCCTTCAGGTCACAATTCGGTCACTGAATCATGGCATTGATGTCCTTTCCATGTGGCTGGCACAGTGCGTCCCATTCTGTAGCCTCAGAGCACCCTCGCAGGGCTTCTTCAGCTTCCTATGACCATTTTGTCACAGTTCTCTTTATTAAAGGTTGCCTCTGAACATGGGGCTTATATTTTGAGCAGAGAAAAACAAGATTGTGATCTGATTTGCCTAGAGGAGATCTTGCTTTAGAGATGTATGAGTCCTTGACATTTACATAAAACAAGTTCAACGTTGGAAGTGTAGCTGAGAGTGAAACATCGTTAAAATCACCAGATATTGCCACAAACGCATTGGGGTGTTGTGTCTGTAGCTTAGCAACAACTTGTTCCGCCTTGGGCTCCCCTCAGAGGAGCTGGAGGAGATGTCTGGGGAGAGGGACGTCGGGGTGTCTCTACTGAGTCTGCTGACCCGTGACCCGGTCCGAGATGAAGGAGAAGACGATGAGTATGATGAGTACAAGTAAAAATTCTGCATTCCCGATACTCTGGCTGGGTCCTTTGTAGAGCTTGGAGTTCATCCAACTTGTTTCCCAACAATCTCACATTACCCATCATAATCGATGGAAGAGATGGTTTGAACTTCCTCCTTCTCTCTCTTCTCTTTGCTCCTGCTCTGCATTAACGGCGCCTCCTTTTAAACTCTTTAGGGATTTGGGGTTGTAGTCGAAGTATAATCGTAGCTTTTGAGATATTAATCAGCTGCTCCCGGTTGCGTCGGTTGTAAAAAACAACCCATTGCATCATAACAAATGTCGAAAAAGTAAATCAGCTAAAATCTTTCCAGCTGCACAGCATCTGGTACCGGAGAGGATAATCATCCAAAAAAATCAATTTTATCCACCACGAGGAATTTGAGTTCTTAAAAAAAATAATCCTCCAACTCGATGCGGAGTAATTAGGGTTAGGGTTAGGGTTAGGGTTAGGGTTAGGGGTTAGGGGTTAGGGGTTAGGGTTAGGGTTAGGGTCGGGGGCCCTTTATTAGGGGCCATATGGTCTCTTTACAAGCGGAGCATGAGTTTGGTCTGGTCCGGCAGGGCTGCCCTTTGTCACCGGTCCTGTTCATTACTTTTATAGACAGGATTTCTATGCGCAGCCAAGTGCTGGAGGGGGTCTGTTTTGGGGACCAGTGGATTTCAACTATTCTTTTTGCAGATGACGTGGTCTTGCTGGCCCCCTCTAGCCAAGACCTACAGCATGCGCTGGAGCGGTTCGCAGCTGAGTGTGAAGCGGCTGGGATGAAGATCAGCGCCTCCAAGTCCGAGGGCATGGTTTTCGACCGGAAAAGGGTGGCTTGTCCTCTTCAGGTTGGAGGGGAGTTCCTGCCTCAAGTGTAGGAGTTCAAGTATCTTGGGGTCTTGTTCACAAGTGAGGGGAGAATGAAGTGGGAGACCGACAGACAGATCGGAGCAGCTGCCTCAGTAATGGGCACACTGTGACGGTTCGTTGTGGTGAAGAGAGAGCTGAGCCGAAAAGCGAAGCTCTCGATTTACCGGTCGGTCTACGTTCCTACTCTCACTTATGGCCATGAACATATGAACCAAAAGAACGAGATCCCGAATACCATTGGTCAGAAATGAGCTTCCTCCGTAGGGTGGCCGGGCACTCCCTTAGAGATAGGGTGAGGAGCTCGGCCTTCCGGGAGGAGCTCGGAGTAGAGCCGCTGCTCCTCCACATTGAGAGGAACCAGTTGAGGTGGCTTGGGCGTCTATACTGGATGATTATGGTTAGTATAAGTGCGTAAATAAAAAACAACATAACAACGCATATATATATATATATATATATATATTAATATATATATAATATATACATATAGTTGTGTATATATATATATATATATATATATATATACAGGGGTTTGGACAATGAAACTGAAACACCTGTCATTTTAGTGTGGGAGGTTTTCATGGCTAAATTGGACCAGCCTGGTAGCCGGTCTTCATTGATTGCACATTGACCAGTAAGAGCAGAGTGTGAAGGTTCAATTAGCAGGGTAAGAGCAACAGTTTTGCTCAAAATATTGAAATGCACACAACATTATGGGTGGACATACCAGAGTTCAAAAGAGGACAAATTGTTGGTGCACGTCTTTGCTGGCGCATCTGTGACCAAGACAGCAAGTCTTTGTGATGTATCAATTGCCACGGTATCCAGGGTAATGTCAGCATACCGCCAAGAAGGACGAAACCACATCCAACAGGATTAACTGTGGACGCAGAGGAAGGTGTCTGAAAGGATGTTCGGGTGCTAACCCGATTGTATCCAAAAAACATAAAACCACGGTGCCCAAATCACGGCAGAATTAAATGTGCACCTCAACTCTCCTGTTTCCACCAGAACTGTCCGTCGGAGCTCCACAGGGTCAATATAACACGGCCGGGCTGCTATAGCCAAACCTTTTGGTCACTCATGCCAATGTCAAACGTCATGTTTAAATGGTGCAACGAGCGCAAATCTTGGGCTGTGGACAATGTGAAACCATGTATTGTTCTCTGATGAATCCACCTTTACTGTTTCCTCACATCCGGGAGAGTTTACGGTGTGGAGAAGACCCCAAAGAAGCGTACCACCCAGACTGTTGCATGCCAGAGTGAAGCATGGAGTTGGATCAGTGTTTGGTTTGGGCTGCCATATCATGGCATTCCCTTGGCCTAATACTTGTGCTAGATGGGCGCGTCACTGCCAAGACCTACCGACCATTCTTGAGGACCATGTGCAATCCAATGGTTCAAACATTGTATCCTGAAGGCGGTGCCGTGTATCAGGATGACAATGCACCATACACACAGCAAGACTGGTGAAGATTGGTTGTAATGAACATGAAAGTGAAGTTGAACATCTCCCATGGCCTGCACAGTCACCAGATCTAAATATTATTGAGCCACTTTGGGTGTTTTGGAGGAGCGAGTCAGGAAACGTTTTCCTCCACCAGTATCACGTAGTGACCTGGCCACTATCCTGCAAGAAGAATGCTTAAAATCCCTCTGACCACTGTGCAGGACTTGTATATGTCATTACCCAAGACGAATTGACGCTTGTACTGGCTGCAAAAAGGAGGCCCTACACCATACTAATAAATTTATTGTGGTCTAAAACCAGGTGTTTCAGTTTCATTCCAACCCTGTATATATTATATATATATCTATATATATATATATATATATATATAATATATATATATATATATATATACATATTTGTATATATAGTGCCAAAGTTTCTAAGGTGGCAACACTGTGTGCATAATGTTTCTATAAAGTTAAGCTGCTATGTCCTTTAGCCATCACAAAGCCATCACAAAGGGATGAACAATCAAAAAGAAAGTTAAACAAAAGTGGACGAGTCCCACTGGGCATAAAAGTGTATTATGGATCCCTCTTTCTACCTCTCTAACTTCAGATTTTGTTGGCTTCCGTATATCATTTTTAGAGCAATATGCTGTCATCTGATACTGAAGTCTGTCAACGTAAAACACCAAAGGCTCCTCATATGTTGGTATGAGTATGAGAATTTGGAGTGAGTTGTTTTATGTTGTAAAATGGCCTTCCGACAGGCAAAGAAAACCCTGACATCCTTTGTTCAGTGAGCTGATTCAGGAAAAAAAAGGGTAATTTTGAAAAGAAAACACATCAACAAGCCTTCCACTACTTCCCGTCATCGCCCCCTGGGCCAAGCATGAGGCTGACTGACAAGGTTTTTGGTTTCAGTCTCCTCAAAGCTGTCAACATTAGACCTCAACTGCAAGTTGCTTACCACATTTTCTGACCCCCTTTTGTTGCCCAAACTCCTCCCCATGTGGGACTCATGGGGGCTCAGCTAGTCTTACTCAGTGGAAGAGGTTTCAATGAATACAGTCTCAATAAAAAGTTGTGCAGAAAACAAACAAGAAACATCTTCCTTTGGATTTTATTGCAGTTATGGAAAAGACTATAATGGACAAGACTATAATGCAAAATGCCACAACCAGGATCTAGGCCAAAAACGTGTCAAGAAAGCACGACATTCAGCCCAGCATCAGGACACCGGGCTCCTTAAGTTTTTCATCACTGCCACTGCTGACACTAATGACTGCATGTCCTCAGAAGAACACCGTGTTTGATTTATGAAGGAGTGATTCTGTTACACTGACTATGTTTGCAGCATGTATTTACTCTTCAAGTGCTGTTGCTGGAGCTACATCAGAGGGTAGAGTATGGGAATAGATAGGGGAGGATGCTTCAGAGGCTGAGTCAGCCAGTATTTACACCTGTTATTTAGTGCCATGTTAAATTCTTGTTCCCGTGGGCACTCGCTGAAAAACATACCAAAGTAAATCTGTAAATAGTGTGCTGGTCCTGTTGTCTGAAGGACACATACCAGTTTTGAAAGAAAAAAAATCGCATACAGATTTTTAGATTAAAATCTTAAATATGCAGGTGCAAATATGTTTCTTTTTTGGACCAAAGGTGTGGGGACTGGAGGTGTACAGTGACATGTAGCAGACAGATGGTGGAGGTAGTCAAGGCTCTGATGCCAGTGAGAGACACGATCACGTAGTATATTTTCTTTTTATAGTATCTCTCATGTTGAAACCAACAGCTGACCCGACCCTCTTGTTTTTGTGAAGGCAGTGTGTATGTCCTCTTCATATACCATGCCTTGTTAAATTTCTTGTACAAAGCCCAGAATGACCTCCTTTATTGTTTTGCATCTCAGACACGTTTAATTTATTTATTCCTTTTGAAAAATAATTGGGCAATGTTTGGTCCAAACATGCCTCATGTTTTTTAGTATCTAAGGAGCATAAATAACTCATTAGGTCTGTGACAATTTCCTCTTAAATTACATTTCTTCAAAGCCCGCTGCCATCCATGCTGGTTAACAACGATGAAGTCGTTTCCAGCGGATGTTGCCCTTTATGGAGTGCATAATGTACCTGAGTTTATTACCCGTCCTCTAGAATTCCTGCTTCTTTCCAGTGTCTTGGCAGGACGTTACAGTGTGTCTCTTTTCCTTCCTGTTTTAAAGCAATTTTTATGTGACACTCTTTATTCATTTAAAGTCAAAGAAAATAGAGTGAAGTCAGAGTCTGCAGTGTCCTTGAATGCCCTGTTCTCACAGTTTTCCACAAGCCTACGTTTAAGCATGTCTCCTCTTGTTAGTTATGATGATTTGATGTCACTGGCTAACTGCCCATATGAAATACAATGGACGCTCTTATTAAGGTTCATTAGGAAGAGGGAATGATTTTTTTTACCATAAACACTAAATACTTTAAAGGTATGCTCATATTTTGCAGCACATGGGGGAGCTACAGTGGAAGAGAATGGCAATTTCAATTTTATTGTATTCAGTATTTTTTGTCAGATCAAACACATTTTTATATCAGACAAATTTAACCAGAGTAAATAAAAAAAGCAGCTTTTAAACGAGGATTTAATTTATCAAGGGAAAAAGCTATCCAAACTAACCTGACCATACGTGCAAAACTAGTTACCTCTTAAACATAATAACTATTTGTGCCACCTTGGCGGCAACAACTTTCATCAAGTGTTTGCAATAATCGTAAGAGTCTTTTATATTACCGTGGATCAGTTTGTCCAAATACCTTCACAGCAATGTAATGTGATTTTTCATCAGAGCAGCCCCAGACCATCACACTACCACCACCATGTTTGAATGTTGGTTTGATGTTCTTATTATGAAATGCCATGTTAGTGTTACACCAGATGTTACAGGACGCACACCCTCTTAAAGGTCCCACTTTTGTCTCATCAGTCAGCAGAGTTTTTGGGGCTCAGCTAGATTTTTTTTTTGATAAGTGTGAAATGTACCTTTGTGTTTGCATGGGTCAACAGTGGTTTAGGCCTTGAAGCAGTCTCATAGATTTCACTTTTGCCTAGTCTCTTTTTTATTGTTAAATCATGAACCGTGACTTTAATGGAAGCAAATTAGATGTTTTTCTTGATTCTTTTGTGTCTTACTGGACAAGTCGTCAATGCGCTCTTGGACTGGTGTTTTTGTGCTTTCTTGAGTTGCTTAGCAGGGGCTCATATTACATGTGGTACAGTATTAAATGAATGGAAAGGCAATGCTGGAATGTAATTTGCTTTGTACGTCAATAAAATGCAAAGGTAGAAATACTAGGATGGGCTAAAAGCACTGAAAATAGTTTTCGTTTCTATAATGTAAGCTGTGGTCTTTCTTAGCATTGATTTGTTTAAGATTATGTTTTAATTTGAGCCAAATTTTTTGTTATTTCGAGTTTTTCAAGTAGTCTCTCTTTATCTACTGACTCCTGATATGTTGAAATGTACTTTATATGTTAAGGTGAATGGGTTTTTTGAGGACACAGAGGCTACTGAAATGTAGCAAAAGCACAAAAGTGCAAAGTACTAGAAGTAAAGATCATCCCATAAAATAGTAATTGGGAACCTGTTTGCTTTTTTCATGTTTACTTCAAGCTGTAGCTGAAACAAGCAAACAAGTTCTACAGGCTAGGGGTCACTGACACTTTTATAGACCTATATTTAAAACACGAATTGAGCAAAAACTTGCATGACATAATTTGTGCTGCTTTAGATCTAAAAATACAGATAGATCAGCTTGCTGAGTATGAATGCTGAACTACATCCTAAAAAACAGAGTCGTTCTTTTAAAAAAATCTGAAAAAATCAAGTTACCCAAAAACTTTATCACCTGACCATCTATGATGCAAATAACTTTTCTAAAAAAAAACAGTAAATAGTTTCCGTTTTGCATGCAGAATAGAAATTAGTTTTTTTTTTTCACAAAATAAATTATTTTAGAGACATCTATTTGGGAAGCTCTATCTTTTCCTTTCTTGTGTAGTATTGCAGGATGATGAATGAGAGACTCATAGAGACTAATTTAGATGTCTATGTCAGTATGTCCAAAACTCAAAAGTCTCTAAAACACATTGAATACTTAATAGCAGACACAGTGCTTCTAAAATGCCACAAAATTATGAATGCTGAGCGGTAATGTGAACAACAAAGTAATTGTTACTTAAACAGTTATAGTTTCGTTAAGTATATCATTAGGAAATATGTTCATTTCTTTAACGAGAGCTAGATTGTGAGCAGGTGGGTAGGAGTGAAAAGCTTCCTTGCTTGCTTGCAGCAGGGTTTCTTGTAAAAGTGTAAAACTGCATTCTGCAATGCTCTGTTCAGCAGATTAAATCCCTAGCATATCAAGGTTATATTTTAGTCATTTGTTCAGTTTGACAGAATCAGAGGGCACCAAGGCTCTAAGAAGCTGATTCCAGTAATTCAGAAGCAGTTTAATGTGAAAAATACTTCAACCTTAAATGGTAATGCAAGAGTCATTCATTTCTCTATTTTTTACATCTGCTGTTAAGAAAAACATTTCAGAGAAGGCTAAAGTCTTGAATTTTATTACACCTAAAAGGTCACACCTCCCATCATCTGTCTTGATTATTTTTCACATGGTAGCTTGGTAAGAGAGTATTTCTGTGATGTGCTTCAGTTTGGAAACAAGTCAGGAGGACAGGGTGTGCTTAGGATTCACCCTCAAAAACTAAATATGTATCATATGGCTTCACTTCTTCTTGAGTGTATAATGTATACACGTATGAAGTTGATTGAACTAAGTGCTTTTGGAGGACAGAGTTTTATGCCTTCTGACAAAACATTGTGTTAAAAACTGGATGAACACAGTTTGGTTGTGGTAAGTAGAAAAGTGAAGATCCTGTAACTGTATGCTGGTCTATGGTTATGAGAGTCTGACGATGAGATAATCTTTAGCAAAACAATATATATGAGTGATCATAGCAATAACAATTTTTGTTAATAGTTTTCCATAGTTTATTTAATTTGATGCACAGTCTCTGAGATTCAGTGACAGTTGTCTTATTTCATCAATTTGTGCCACCAATTCTAAATATGTGTCAGATAAGACATCCATCCATCCATCCATCCATCCATCCATCCATCCATCCATCCATCCCTCCATACCTATCGTTGCATGCAGAACATGCAAGCTCTGTGCAGAAAGACACCAGGATTTAAACCTAGGACCTTCTTGCTGCAAGGCAGCTTGTGTATCATCATGGAAAAATTAAAAGAAATGACACGAGATTCAGGAAGAGAATAATGTAATATTTAGGAACTAGATGAGCTGTCCTAGAGATGAACATGTTTTGGTGCAAAGAGCAAAACAAAAGCAGAATACCTTTTGAAGATGCTGTCTTAAGCTGGTAGGAGAGTGTCATTATCCATGGTGAAATTAGTCCTGTGACATAGGCTGAAAGACCACTCAGAGAGGGAGAAGCCATTACTCAAAAAGCACCATAAAAAGACAGAATACAGTTTTTAAACACACTAAATGACACAGGTCTTTTTTTGGCATATTGTGTGGTTTAATGATTCCTAATTTAAGGTGTTTGGCCAAAACGACCACTGTTTTAGTTGAATGAAAAAGAAAAAGCCAGAGAACCCCATCCCAGCTGTGAAGAATGGGTATGGCAGCATCATGTTGTGTAAATATTTGCTACTGGAGGAACTGTTGGGCTTCACAAAATAGATGGCATTATGCGAAAAAAGAATTATGTGGAAATATTAAAGCAACATTTCAAGACATCAGCCAGGATGTTACAGATTGGACACAAATCTGCCCTTCAAATGATAAAGGAGACAGGTGTTGAAGGTCAAAACAAAGTTCCTAAAGTAACATTTCTTGAACTAGTCATGGATTCCAATTTCCTTCCTGAAGAAGGCGCAGCAGAGACTGTATTTCCTGAGGACTCTCAGGAAGAACAACCTACGACCAGAGCTGCTGCTGTCCTTCTACCGCTGCACGGTGGAGTCGGTGCTGAGCTGCGGCATCTCGCTGTGGTTCTCCAGCTGCACTGCAGCAGAGAAGAAGCAGCTCCAACGGGTCATCAACACCGCTCAAAGACTGACTGGCTGCCCTCTCCCCTCCCTGGAGGAGATTTACTCCACCCGCTGCCTCAGGAGAGCCCGCAGCATCATCAGGGACCCCTCACACCCTGGTCACGATCTTTTTGAACTGCTCCCCTCTGGGAGGCGTTTCAGGGCAATAAGGACAAAAACAAACAGACTGAAAAACAGCTTCTTTCCTAGAGCTGTTGTTGCCCTGAACGCCTCATGTACTCATGTACACTGTTAAATGACATAAACACTAAATACATTCCGTGCAATTTTTCCTTTTGCATTATGCTACCTCACGTGCAATAACCTGTAAATATTCTGTATATATATATATATATATATATATATATATATCTGTTTCCACCGGCACAGCCCTTTTTTAAACTTTTTTTGTATTTATTTTCTTTAAATTTGCACTACTTGCCTGCACTGTTTTGTTCTGGTTTTTTGGAAATTTCGTTGCACCCATGTGGAGCAATGACAAATAAAGAATTCTGATTCTGATTCTGATTCTGATTCTGATCCCCATCTGCTGATTTTAGGTTTCCTCTCTATGCACCCAGTTTTAAACCTAAAATATGTTTATGCCTATTCTGTCTGCGTTCAGTACGTCTCCTGTACGGCGCTTCCTGGGGCTTCTTCCTCATCAGAGATGCATGGGTCTTTTGTGTGCACCGTGCAGAAAGGTTCGCTGTGAAGCAGCAAACCGCACAGAAACAAAAGAATTCTTTCTCCTGCATCCTCTTACACATTGGAGCAATCTCAGAGACAGCTGTTCTGCTCCCGGGTGTCCCAAACCCTCTGACTTGATCTTTATCCCTCTTTCTACCGAATCCATCTTTCTTGGTATTGATTCATAAAATCAAAAGGGTAAATGACAAGGCCCACCAGAGTGGTACAGAGAATTGAAGACATGTTTGACACCGTCATTATCCTGTTTATGCTGTCCCTAAATACTGAAATACTCTCCTGTCACAATTTCCACGACAGATTAGGTTAGATGACTTTTCAGTGGCCGCAAATGTAGAGAGGGTCTGTGCATAATTAAGGGATGTAAATGTAGAGCTTTGTAGCTGCAGCTTTCAGTTTGTGCTTAAAGGCAAAAAAGCTTTCCAATCATCTGCTTAGTCACCAAAGCACGATGAAGCTCTTTGCAAGCAGAGCCAGTTAATCAAAGATGGGACTCATGCCATTTAAATCTTGTTTCATATGTTTAAGGAGAGGACTGGCATTGAGAGATTTCAAAATAGGTTTTCGTGTAGATCTGTTTTTGTTATTTATTTCTGCCTCAGGGGGCCTGAGGATAAATGCAATGCTGACAGCCATGATCAAATCCAGGAGATCTGAGAGAGCGGTGAATGTTACAATGCTGAACAAAAGTATTCACACCCGTTGAACTTTTCCACTTTTTGTCATTTAATGACCAAAAACATCAATGTATTTTCTTGGGGTTTGAACACAAAGTAGCTCCTAATTTTGACATGGAAGGAAAACAATGCACACTTTTCCAATATTGAACAATCTGACATGAATTTACTGTATATTGGGGTCCCTTTAAAATGATACCCTGAAATAAAATCCAGGCCAAACTCCTTAAGTCACTAATAAGTGGGGTCTACCTCTGTTATTCCATCACAGTAACACTCCTGCTGTTCTGTGAAGAACTAAGAGGTTTGTTAGAGAACATTAATGAACAATCAACATCATGAAGACCAAGGAACACAGCAGACGGGTTGGGAATAAAGCTGTGGAGAAGATTAGAGCAGCGTTAGGCTAAAAAACCAACATCCCAAACTTGAAGTATTTTACAGAGAAATTTTTAATCCATCATCTGAAAATGCAAAGCTGCAAACTTACCGAGACACACTGGTTTTGACTTGCCAGGGTGCAAAGCAAACACTGGCAATAATGTGCCTTAATCAGAGGAGATCAAAGTTGAATTTTTGGTTTACATTTAAAATACACCGTCGTCATTGCGAAACATGTTGGTGGCTTCATCATGCTGTGGGGATGCTTCGTTCAGCAGGGACAGGGGGGTTGCTCACATTTGATGGGACGACGAATGTAGCTACATTGTACAAATTGTTAAGGAAATTTTAAGTAGCCGTGATGAGTTGTGGCAGAGAATTGGGCGTAGGAATGTTTTTTTCTGGTTCTTCAGCTTATTTCTGATCCTCATTTTCAAGAGTCTTAAAACTACAAACAGCTGGGTTTCCACTTACACAACAACTACACCGCAGTAGCTTCTGAGTAACGGAGAGAAATGTAGAGACTGACCGGGTCATCTGGAAAATCCAAAAAGTGCTTCAAATCCAGACTGAAGAGACAATTACTTTAAAGACTTGTAGATTGCAGTTTTGCAAGGTTAGGAAATCCTTTATATGAGCATCATTCCTCTGAGAAAAATGTTAGACTGCTTTAAAACACTGTTATCAGTTTGATCAGCCTATAAATAAAGGGAGACTGACTTTATCACGTAAACGCAAATCTATAAAGACAAAATGATTAGAATTAAACAGGACAGATTAAGCAGAATATCCATATTTCCAGTCAAGTAATGAGAAGTTAGAAGCAGTGAGGAGAGCACTTCTTGGAGATGAACTGGCTGAATTGGGAAACACTGCGTTCCCTCAACATTTGTGTCTGGCACTCATCAAATCAGATTGCTGGGTTGTTTGTAAATGGTCAATATCCCATGTATTTATGTGTGCTGTCAACAGCACAGCCGCAAGGGCTTCGCCAGCAAGTGAGAAAAAACGTGTCAACAAATCCATCTGGATAGTTTTTTCCGTCAGGTAATATATCCCGAATATGACACCCTCGCCTTCTCCTCATCCCCCCGGACTGTTTGCATATGTAAACAGCCGCCATGATTGTCCTAGATATTTAATTTGTAGGGCCCATGGCCTTCATGTGTTATGACAGTGTTTAGAAAATGTCAGAGATGTCATAAATTAAAGAAAAACAAAGAAACAAGAGCAAAAATTGTATCAAAGATGAGGCCAAGTTTTTCTCATTAACTTTGGAAATGCTTCTGAACCATACAGTGGTGACTCAAGCTTCTTTAGACCAATCACTTTAAATATCATTCAGTGGAAGACCAATGAGGTCTGGCTGAAATATTGTGTATGTGTACAGATAATGGTTAGAGGTGTTTTTCTTTAAATGGATGTCAGAGTTACTTTACTATGAAACAGAATTGTATTCAGGCTTGTGAAAAGTGCTAACGCTGCTCTTTTTTTTCTCTCTATCTTTCTCTGCTGGAAAACCAACTGCTTGCTTGGATTACCTTCAATTGCTTCAGGTATGTTGTTGTGCAACAATATATATGGTTTGGTTAGGAATAACTATTAATAAGTGCCACAGGGCAATTATTAACAAAGTTAGTAGTTTTGATCAAATTTCAGAGCAACACCTCATGATCAGGAATTAAGAGCCAAACAGCTCTCAGTCTCTGTCAGTTGTTGTTTTATAAATACCTGCCTGGTGAGGTGTGGTATTATAGAACAATAGATGGAGTGAATTCACACACTGGTGTTGTCAAACAACAAGCCCTGCACACATATACAGAATAAACACAAACAACCTACCTTTAAAATACAATAATTTATTAACCAAATAATTCAACTTCCAGTTAAAATATGTTAATCAAGAAACTATTTAACGAGGCTAGTAACATTGAACTAAACTACTACTGTAAGTAAAAATGAAAAAGAGGAAGTAATGAATACACTACGGGAAACAAACAATAGAAAGAAACGAATATGAATAAAACTAAAACCAATGAAACGATGCGGTGATATCACAGTTCAGTGTGATTATCTATGTTTAAGAACCAATGTTGGTTTTGAGTAATTTATAGTGAGGCCAAATAAGCTCTGAGAGCTAACAAAGAACAACAGTTGCTAGGTGTTCAAACAACCAGTTCACAGTGCAAAGCAAAAGGGAAAATAAACTGTTATTTTAATAAAAGAATGGTTCCTTAATCATTTGCTGAATTAGAAATCAATAAAATTTTTGGACAATTGATCTAAAAGTTCTCATTTTCACCCTCTGCTGAGGTTGGTCAGGGGTCCCAGTTGTGATGATTGTATGGCAGCCCTGCTTCTCAGAGGTCCCCAGTTTCTATGTCAGTCTGCCACAATGTAGCCTACCACTGTCAGTGTTTATGAATGGGTGGATGACTGACTGTAGTGTAAAGCGCTTTGGGGTCCTCAGACTAGATGAAAGCGCTATACAATTGCGGGCCACTTCTAATATTTTTTCTCATGGAGAAGAAGAAAGCTTTTAGATCAGGAAACAAGGAGGACCTGAGAGCTCTGCAGAAGGAACTGAGAAGGAAGTTCAGGAATGGAAAAAAAAAACATCTACAGGAAGAAGACGAAAGACCAGCTGGGAGTGCAGGGTGCATGAAGGATCTGAACCAGTTCTTCAACAGGTTTGATCAGACATTTAACCCTCCCTCTGCGCAGTCTCCCCTGCTGCAGCCCCCTGTCTGCTTTTCTTCCATGAACTTCACACCTCTCAGCTCTCAGCCATCACCCACCTCCTCCACTTCAGAGGACTCTATCCCACAGCACCCCTCTACCACCACCTTGTGTTTTTTAACACTTCAAGTGAGAAATGGTTGCAAAATATCAAGGTGCAAAAGCTGCAGGTCTGGATGGCATTGGCTCAAGGTTCCTAAAGTGCTGCGCAGATCAACTGTGTGGCATCAAGGAATACATGTTCAACAATGGGCCTGAAGCTGGGGAAGGTACCAAAGCTGTGGAATACCTCCTGTGTGGTACTAGGGCCTAAGACTCCACATCCAAAGGACCTCAGCAGCTACAGGCTGGTAGCACTAACCCTGCATATGGTGAAGATCTTCGAGAGGTTGGTCTTCAACCATCTTCGCTCCCTGGTGAGGTCTTTATTTGGTCGCCCACTGTTAATGACTCATGTTTGGTACCCAAAACTAGTGGCAATGCGTGACGGTGCTCATCAAAACACCAAAGTTCGAAGGCATGCGAACCGAACAGGTTCAAGAACCAACAAACAAAGGAGCGTTATCGCAGACCCTTTCTCCCAGCAGCTGTTAGGCTTTATGACAATCACTGCTCCCAACAAACTCAATACGTGTTACATCTCTGCAGTTATTTCTTGTAAATAGTGTGTTGTTGTTTTAATGCTCACATACATGCACATTTTGTACATTTATAAGATCACCCAACGCAGTTGCACATTTCTTTAAATTTGAGTATGCTATTTTGAATAACTGTACAGTATTTTTTTTACTTATGCTGTAAATTTTTCCCGTACTGAGCAGGCTCCTATTCTTATTGTTCTGCTTTTATATGTTTACCTTTGTGTATTTCCGCATGCTTCCATTTGTCTTTCACTTTGCTGCTGGTACACCTAAATTTCCCCAATGGGGGACAATAAAGGATATTTCTATTTTGTTCTATTCTTCTATTCTATTTATTTAAAGGCTTTACGTGTCTCAGCAAGTTTCTAACTATTATGCAAATTTCTTGCGACACAAATTAACATAAGGATTTATATCAAAGGCCATCAAACCTTAAACCAGGATGTTAAATTAGCCTTTAAAGTGCTCAGGGTAGCACAAAGACCTTTGATGTTTTTCCTCATGTCACTTTTGAATCCCCCATGCTCTTTTAGCCGTCATGTGCTCACTGCATTGTTCTCTTGTGGTCTGCTTTCTCTATATTTCTTGTGTAACCAGACAATTTGCACCCCACTTTTGCTAGCCAAAAACAAACAAGCAGGCTCAAGTGTGCAACCGTGCACTCTTTGTGCACAACCCAACCCCAACAGTGCAGGAATGTTTTTAGTTTTATATAATGGATCAAATTTATGCAACAATGCAGAGATGTCATGCAGAGGCAGTCTCAGTTGGACTGCATTCCCGCCAAACTTGTATTTTGTTCTAATAATTTTACTTTGGGAGGTCATAAGTACCTGTTTTTGTAGTTTAGCAATACCAGGCGGTAAACAGAGACATTTTGGCTACAAAGTCATATTGAGAAACACAAAAGCGGATAATACAATGGAAGGGATTAGCTTTGCTGATGACAGAAGAGATGAAGAGATCAGTTTAAATCAGTTTTAACCCCATGAACCTAACCATTCCACTGTGAGGCTGATGCCTGTACCAACGAAGGCGGTAAAAGTTTAATCCCTTATATCTACTTGATATGGTCATTAAATTGTGGATCGGAGTAATTCGTATTATCCCTGCTTACTGTTCCTATATATGACCCTGGTTTAGTTGAAAATCTCAAGGACATGATAGTAAAAAAAAAACATCCAACGTTTATAGTTTTTCCTGTTTGACACTAATATTAAAGCATGCATTAATTCTCAATAGATTTTTAATTGGATTAAGGCCTAGAGTTTGAGGCCATTCTACTAAATGAATATGCTTGGATATAACCACTTCCATACGTGTATGTTTGGGTTTGTTGCCCTGCAGAGTTTGTCCTAGTTTCAAGTCTTGCAGCCTCTAACAGGTTTTCTCCATCCATCTTCCCATCATGTAGTTGTGCTATACTTTTTCAATTGTCATTCGATAGATTCAACATCGCTCACGTTTAAAGATTGGGAAATTGTTTTGTAGCCTAAATGTGCTTTAAACTTCTCCACAACTTCATCCCTTGCCTGTCTGCTCTGTTTTTGGTCTTCATGATGTCGTTATCTTCACTAATGTTCTCTAACAAACCTCTGAGGCTTTCCCAAAACAGCTGGACTTGTACAAAGATTATAATAATATAATAATATTATATATAATATAATAATTATTTGACTATGACTATTTAGTGATTAGGCAACTTCTGACGGAAGTTGGTTAGTCAGAAAAATCCCACTAAAATACATTGATGTTTGTGGGTGTCATGTGATAAAGTAAAAAAGTTTAAGGAGAATGAATGCTTTTGTGAGACACTGTACTTTTTCAAATTTTCCTGCATTTTTCCTCTCATGTTCCATGTTCAATTACTGTTTTCTACTTCCTGGTATGTTGTCAAACAGTGTGTTTTCCCAAGAATATTTGTTTATTTCCCCGTTTCTATCTCCCTTCTTCACTCTTGGACTTCTTTCTTACCTACAGTATCTACAGCTTCTCTATAAATAATGCCACCTGTTGGACTGTGGCCTTCATTACACTCACAAAACTGCAAATCAGCAAGAAAGGCCAACAAGGGTGCCTGGCACAGGGTAAGCCAGTCATACCACTGGCACAGAGAGTTATGTCAGGCACTCACTGACTAATGCATTTGCTTGTGAGGCCAGGCGGGAGAAAACATGGGAGCAATGAGGCCAAGGTTAAAAGGACCTTTGATTCTGTGCAAAGCAGGAATTAAAGGTATAAGTGAGAGGATTTATGATGATAGTGAGAACGGCTTAAAGTTGTATTTTAGAGTATGCTGCAAGTGCATTAAAACTGCTTTTATTCAGAATTATGACTTGGAAAAAAAGGCGTTATCCAGATGATGAACTAAGTAATCAATACATGTTTTGCTCTTTAAAGCCAAGGAGATAGAGGTGTTGAGGACTTGAAAGCATGCACAGCGGGACGTGATCAGGGTGTGGGTGATAGGGTCAGGGGTCAACTCTCTCAAATAGCCCCGGTGAGTACAACCATCTATCGGCTCCTTTGGCTTTGAAATGGGAAGCGGCCCTGGCTGCTCTTGAATGCTGGAGCAGCTTTCGGCATACCACGGTCTGCCATCAGACACAGTTGTCATGTCAGGTGTCTTCATAGGATTGGTTATTTTTGAGATGATGAAGGAAGGGTTAAGTGGTGCATTTGATGATCACATGCTCTAAGTTTAGTAAACAAATTATTAATGCATTTAACTGTATTAACACAATCCTAACATGTACTGTTATTTCTATTCAAACTCTGTAACAACAATGCCACAAACCAACATATAAGACTTTTCCATCCACTCTAGCTTTTTGAATTTCTTGGTTCATATTTTTCTTTTCAGTCCCTGAAAAAATTGCCTTTTGTTATCCAACAGTAGTTGCTTCTTTAAGGGTCACTTTTAAAATATTCAAAAATGATTTCTTAATCAAATCCTTAATCCAGTAGTTCTAGAAAGTACATGAAGTATTACCCGATCTGGACTCAAACCATATGCGCTAGACCACATGAGACTTCGATCTTTAATCTTAAATGACCTTTTTTTGAAACTGCCAGTTTGGGAAAGTTTTTTTTTTTTTGGTGATCTTAGACCTGAATGTTGCCTTTGATTGTTGGAATACTACCATAGCCTCATCTATATACAGTCTGAATATGTGTTTTGTGTTAGGAAACTTCTTTAGTAGTTTAAGTTGTATTACAAGAGGTTTCCAGTCCAAGTAGACACACATTCTTTTGTTACAGCAAAGCTTACATTTTGGGGTTTCTCAAGGCTTTGTTCTTGGTTCTCTGCTGTTTTCATTATATAGATTGCCCTTGGGGTCCATTTTAAGAAATATTTTTTTTTTATTTCACTACCACTGCATACAAACAGGAAAATCTGGTTGCATGAATATCTGTGTCCCAAAGCAGCTCTGAATGAGGAGTGTGTTGGGGTGTTTCAGGAGATTAACACAAAACTCTCGTCTAATGTGCGCCGACTTGTGTGAGTGTTTACATTAAACTTTTGTGTTTAACAGCAGATGGTGATTAGATATTTTAATTTTATTTATCAGGGCATGGCTTCTATTTTTTTTTAAGCAGGACACTTTGAGATCCTGTTTACACAATGGGAATTTAGCATGCACTGTACCCGTTTTTCATGCATTTTCATTTGCTATATTGTTAGATAAATATGTAAATCTTACTTCATTCTTTAAAGCCTTAGTTAGACTGTGAAAATGATGCCCGAAAAGGAGTGTCCTGATAGCCTCTTAAGGCACACTTCACTCTGGACTAAGACCACAACCCAACAATAAAGATTAGCCAGAATGCAGATGGTCCCAGTATACTCTTAGAGAGGTCTTCTGGGGTATATGAATAAAACAATTTGTTCCTCATTACACATGGAGTGTGAGGGTTTACATACTTTTGGGGATGAACAAATCCGTTACGTTGGTGACCATGGTGGTCTATTTTTCTAGGCCCATTGTTTCTAACTGCTGCCTTTGCTTCAACTAAACTCTGTGCAACTAAAATTAACGATACAAAATTTCCACACCAATAAATTCAATAAAGACAGTTACCTCTTAAATGTGCAGAGCGCCTTGTAGAATAGGGCTGCAATAGAGAGGGATGTTCACAAAGCTCCAAATTACTCATAAGACAGTAGCAAAAAGGCTGAGGGTAGTTGAGGCTTCAGCTTGCAATTCAAATGCAAAATGTATATCCTGCTGTAAAAGAGAAGCCCTGTTATTGCATTTAGCAATGAGGATGAGAAGATAAACGTGACGGTCTAAATGTTTATGATATAATTTTACAACAGCGCAAATTGAACTCCATGATCGCTGTAATCTGATGAAGGTACTGATGTTGTTTCAATATTCACATAAAGGCTGAAACTGATGGTGGAAATGCATAAAATTAGTATATATAGGAAAATCACGTTGATCATGATGCAAAATATTTTTCCGCAAATTGAAAATATTGTAAATTTTTATAAATCTGCCACATTTCAGTAATGTTCAACCAGTCATTGAGTTTATGGAGATCATAGGGCACTATTAAGTCTGACTTTATAATTTTTTTACACCTTATTTAATTTGATAAACATAGTCACAACTTTTAGCGAAGGTAAAGCCTTAGTTCTTTAACAAAGACTCAAAAGCTTTCAATGCTTATACTTCAGCTCTGAGTCCTGGTGAGCATAGATCAAACATCATTTCTGAAGGTGCTACAACATGCTGTCTCTTGTCTTTAGATATCAAGAGAAAAGGTGAGCGTATAACACGAGTGCTTGTCTCACTCCTCTGGCTTCAAATCTATTATAGGATTAATTTTAAGATGTTATTGTTGGTTTTGAAGGTCTAGTCTCGTCCCGTCGTATCTGCCAGATCTGTAATGTTAAGATAAATCATATGGGACATTGAGTTGCGGCTCCTAATGTTGGGGAAAAAAAACAGCTAGGAGATCATTTGAATATACTGATAAAGAAGCACATCTTATCAGCACTAATTTTTTTTAGAGTTGGATTATGTGATTTCATTCATTGTGTTTCATATAAATCTTTTTGCTGTGCAGCACATTGGTGGTTTGTTTAACAATGGCTTTAAAAAGAAAATTAAATGCATTAATGTAGACAAAATTTGTTGGCAAGCCCAAATGTAACTCTGCTGTCTAGTAAATTCTTTTTGTTGAAGGAAAATATGCAGCTGGTTAATTAGTTCCTGCAACCTATTCATAAAGGACAAAATGCCAGCCAGCACCAAAGGACAAAAAAATATCCCTTTTTCTGCAGTTTCCTGCAGTTAATTACTGTGTTACATCCACATGGAACAAAGCCATTTTTCTTTTTTTTTATTTAAAGCAGCACAACTTTTTAACCTGTTATGTATTCTGAATCAATTAGTCATCAAAAGTCCCTCACAGCAGAACATTTAACCTTTATCTCCATCAATGTTTCATGTGCTTTTACCCCTCCACCTGCTTCGTATTTTCTTCCTGCTGAACTGAGGGCAAAACCCATGGTGTCTCTTGTAAATAAAAAAGCACAAGCTGATTCAAAATCCTTCCGGCCAATGAACGAGTTGATTTATAAGATTAAATGGTTTTAATGATTCGCAGCTAATTGCTGCTTAGAAGAAAAGATTAAGTATATTCTGAGTTTCTGCATGAGCAATCTATCCATTGTTCCCTGAAAAATCAAATAATATGTATATTTGGCTGGACTCATCTGAAGATATCTTTTTTCTAACCAGCTTTACTTTCTTTTACATTTTCTGCAAAAAAGGGCTTTGAAGACAGAAACATTTTTGATATTTGAAGCTAGTCTATTAGCATATGCATGAGAATCAGGGATTTTCCCCTTAAACTAATTAAAGTTTGAATGCCTTTTAGCTTTAAAACAAACAGCAGTTTCTAAGGTTTCACATTCCCCAGATTCTTGTCAAGTATGGAGGGTTTTCGTTTTACACTTTACCCTAAAGAATGTACAATTTGTTGTGCAAATTTACTTTTTATCTCTTCTCAGTTGAGAACTAGTGACCTACAATCGATCATAATATTCTCTTAGAAAGGCTGGAATATGCTGTAGGGATCAGGGGAACAGCACTAGGCTGGTTTAAATCTTATTTGTCTGACAGATTCCAGTTTGTTCATGTAAATGATAAATCATTTTAAAACTCCGGGTTAAAATTGTGGAGTACCACAGGGTTCAGTATTGGGGCAAATTCTCTTTTACAAATATCGGGCTTCCAATAGGTAAAAATTATCAGGCAGCATAGAATAATTTTTTCACTGTTTGCCTGATGACACTCAGCTTTACCTTTCCCATAAATCCTGATGGACCCAAACCCGTTAGATAGACAACATTGGGGTTTTGAAGACATAAAAACTTTGGATGACTTTAAAATTTTCTGCTTCTAAATTCAGACAAGACAGAAGTTTGTTTTTTGGACCCGGTTTTTTTAAAAAGAAACTGCTTAGTCAATCACTTAACCGGGTTGGCATTAAAATTGACCTCCGATAATAAAGTAAAAAACCTGGTGTTTTTTTTTCCCCAGGACATGTCATTTAAAAATCCCATATTAAAACGGTTTCCGGATTTCCTTCTTTCATCTCCGGAATTGCCAAAAAATTTTAAAATATCCTGTCCAGGATTGTCAAAAAACTAGTCCATGCATTTTGTTTACTTCAAGGCTGGACTTTGTTTTTTTTACTATCAGGATTCCCAAAAAATCAGTTAAAAGCCTTCAGCTGATTCAAATGCTGCAGCAAATTTTCTGATGAAAATTTAAAAAAGAGAGATCATATTTCCCCTACTTTAGCTTCCCTTTTCATTGGCTCCCTGTTAAATCCAGAATAGAATTTAAATTCTCCTCCTCACATATAAGCCCTTAATGATTTAGCTCCATCATACATCAGAGAGCTATTTTTTCATATGTTCCTAACAGAGCACTTCGTTCTCAGACTGCAGTTTTACTGGTGGTTCCTAAATCCTCTAGAAGTAGAATGGGAGGCAGATCCTTTAGTTATCAGGCTCCTCTCCTTGGGAAAAACCCCCCCCGTTTTAATCCGTGAGGCGGACACCCTGTCTACTTTTAAGGCTAGGCTTAAAACTTTCCTTTTTGATAAAGCTTATAGTTAGAGTGGCTTAGGTTTTCCTGAGCTATCTCTGTAGTTATGCTGCTTATAGGGCTTAGGCTGCTGGAGGACATAATGACCACTTTCACCCCCTTCGCTACTTTCTCACACTACTCTTCAAATTTTGTATTATTTGCTGTTATTTCACTTTTTAACTTTGTTCTCTCTCTTCTCTCTTCCAGAAGCTACACCTGGCCTGACTCTGTGTCCCCACCTGTGACAACTGTCGGGAGGGGGATCGTCCGAGCTTCTGCTGGCAAAAAAACTTGGTGCTCACCCTCTAACGATGATCCACATGGCCCTGTTTTCAGTGTTTAACCCTTTCTCTCTCCTAGACATAGCTACTGACGGAGCTTTTACTGTAACTAACTCTATGTGCTCTCTTTCAGACTCTAACCTTGAAAACTGGCTCAATTTTATCTGTTTTTTTCTTTTAGGTGAAACGACTAAAGGAGCTACATCCATTAATTTAAAATTTTTTCCTTTCCCATAGAAAGTACTCCTGGATTAGTGCTTCTTTGTTCTCTTTGTGTCTCTGCTCTGTCTCTCAAACCCCAGTCGGTCTTGGCAGATGGCCGCTCACACTGAGCCTGGTTCTGCTAGAGGTTTCTTCCTGAAAAAGGGATTTTTCCCCCCTCTCCACTGTCGCTACATCTCAGTATGAGGGTTTGCTGCAAATAAACGCCAGTGACTGTCCACTGTCTCTACATGCTCATCCGGGGTGAATGCTGCAAGTCACTGACTGGATGCAATCTGCTGGGGTTTCCTTAGATAGAAAAACTTTTTATCCAATTTGAATAAATAACAGAATCTGACTGCACTGTTCAATGATTTGGATTAATTGTAATGCATGTACCTGACTTTTGTGAAGTGCCTTGAGACGACATGTGTTGTGAATTGGCGCTATATAAATAAACTGAATTGAATTGAATATTGCTATTAGTCAAAAAACGAATCAAATGGGTGTAACACGAAGTTTGTACAGGTTAAAAACAACTGAAGTATATAAAATCATAAAGTTAGCTTGTTGATGATGCTGGTATCTGATTTAAGTTTCCAAATCAGCTCTAAATTAGATTTCAGTTTGTTTTGTTTAAACCGTGTCATTGGAAACATCTTTTTGAAACGCAGTTTAATATTTATGAAATCATTATACGTTTTGTGAAAATGAAAAAAAAAATTTTGCATTTCTGGCATCAAGACAACTTTAGAAAACTCACTATATGTAAATACAGGAGGTCAGACCTGGACTGAAATATTTTAGGCTGACGACAGATTCTTCAATCATAGAAAGGGTCTCGTTCAAGGCGGCATTCATGCGAGAGCTGCTACCATTCTTGACAAACTTTTATCGGATGCTGTAAGGTCGAATTTGAGCCCACACACAACCTAAGGGATTATACTAATACAGCTTGTATGAACCCAGTGGGGCTGTTTTTTTCTCCCTCACTGTAATCTTGTAATTGGATTCCCGGGGAGGGTGACTGCCTGGTGGAAACTCATGCTGGTCATATTTCCCCCATGACTTGCGGAGACCAATCTACAAGGTCTCAGCAGCTGTTATGCCTCTGTCCCACTCTATTAGAAAAGCGCTGACAACAGGCACAAGCGACAGGAACAGGAGGAAGAGAGGGATGGCTGCCCTCCTTCTAGCCTCTCTGTCTGGCGCAGACCTGAAGGCATAAGGCTTTGCCTCAGTTTATCTCATCACATCCCTGCTTCTCATTGAGGTTCCTCGGCATCTGAAAGTGACTATGGCTGACATATGACAGGGTAATGTGGGGGAAGCTGGAATCATTAATTCTGGCACTGTCAGCACCTTTTGTAACAAGCTGAACGTAGTGAAAGCTGTGGAAGAGGGGTCTCAAAATACATAGTCAGGAGACTATCTGCATCTTATATTTCATTTAATCTAAAAATAAATGAAGTGGATCTATAGTCAACTTCCTGTTATTTGACTAATAAACCAAATCAAATCCAAGATTTAGTCGTGTTCTTTTTATGATCGACTTCTTTAGAAGTTGTTCACATTGCAACCTAATTGCCATAGAAACAATGATGGCTGTGCCGTGTAAAAATGAGTACGCAGCATGCTATGTCAAAAATAAAATGCCTCAGTAAAGGTGGCCTAGGTTTGGGATTTGAGAAAGCAGCAGTCACCACCTTTTTAAAGTTGCTTTATTTTTTGCCGTATTTATTTCTGGCCCTGTAGGTGTTCTTCTTGGCCTTGCGGTGTGTAGGAAACACTTCTCCACAAATACTGACTCATAACTGCAACTTAAAGCAACACTCAGAACATTTAGGATTCAATGTGAGACACATAGTCTCATTCAAAAACTCTGAGGAAAAGACTGAAAGATGCAAAAATGTATATATTTACCTACATGCCCACTTAGAGTATAACTTCTCTGTGCTGCCGATGTATTGACGTCAGTAGGAAGGTTTGCGTAATGGCCTGTCGATTGATATGGGAGGGAAGTTCAGGTAACGGCAAGTTTTTGAATACGTATGTTCCCTTTTGTATTGAAAACTAAAATGTATTATGTTTAAATATGACAAATGTGCTACAAAATGAACATAGAAATGCTTTAGTGATTTGGTTATTTTACAACCTTTGCCCCTGTAATGGTTTCCCTTGTACAGCACCCTCTACATTTACTGACTTGAGCACATTGATTTAGTGGAAAAAACACACCCCTGCTGCTAAGACTTTGTACAACCCTCTTTTATGAATAGATTTGCACTTATTCTTCTCCAATAACAGTTCACAAGGTTGAAGCGGACAGTTAGAGGGATCTTTAATCATTCCTCTTTGCACAATCTCTTTAGATTACCCTGAGTTCAGGGTCCTCTCTTATCCATCATTCTCTTACCCCTGTTTTCAGTTTACTTGTAGATTCCACCATAATTCCTTTAAAATCTTCTGAGTTCATGATGCACTTTATAGCAGTTTCCAGGTCTTTTGGAAAAGATATAGGCCCACACCATCACAGATCCTCCACTGTTCTTGACAGTGAGCATGAGGTGCCTTTTACACAATTATTGATACCATTGAAAATTATTTAGTTTATATGTTGCTTTGTAACATTGGTCAGAGGGTTGAGGTAATGCATGACTTTCTGTTTTTATAGAGTATAAATATGACCTGATAGAAAGTCTCATTTCTCCTAGGCACTCTACATGCCTACGAGCTTCCTCAAAAGGGAAAGTTAGGAGTGCATGCTATTTAAGTAAGGGAGATATGTGTTCTTCATAAGTCAGGAAATAGCTAATCACCTAAACACACATTTTTTTGTCTTCTTTTTATCATGTTTTAAGTTTTATACTCTGTCTTTGAGAATCACTTTGTATAAATAAAATGTACTTGCTTATTACCTAAACTTGCTCATATCTAAAGACAGAGCAATTATTAAAATTTTTGAATTTGAGTTTGAAACAATTTCAGCTGTAATAAAGGAGGCTTCTCACAGTGAGGAGGATGAGAAGGGAGGTAGAAAAAGCTCACTGTTGGAGACTGGCAGTAGATTTTCTTTTGTGTGATTTGATGCTTCTGACAGAGAGAATTTATTTTTAAGTATTTTAAATATCTTTTCCATGAGTTTCAATAATCAGGTGAGTGCTGTATGTGTACATGTATTTCACTTATCAGTTAGGGATTTACCATTTGCATGTGAAAATGCCTAAATATGTTTTTAATATGTTCTGGTGTTAACAGCCGAATTTGTCAAAACATAGCCTGAGCTGCATAACTGGAAGTTGTGTCTATGTAACGGAACACACACGACTTAAAACGAAGTATGGTTTTCCTGTTTTGACACATCTGTTTGGCTTTGAACTCACAAATTACTCTGAAAAAAGCACAAAAAACCCCTACTTAAACCACGTTTTGTGCAGGTGCATGCTGTTCTCCAAATACTTCTGATTTTGTTTGATCTCCATTTTCGGTCCAGCTCGGACTCATTAGCGACCACACAATTTGCCAAGCGGAGGCAGTCATGCGAACGGGCAAAGGTTCAAACTGATTGGGCTTTGTCAGCTCAAATTAATCCAGGCAAGGCTGATCAGAAAGAATCCGCTGCAGTGAAATTCCCAGTGATCTTAATGCTCACCCTGATCATAGAAGCCGCCATCTACTGTCCTGCCCGCTTCCTCTTTGCTACATTTGAATTGTCTTCAAAGAGAAAAAACTGTTATGTATTTATACCATGTTAATGGGAATAACGTGGAAGGCGGGGCTGGAGCACAACTGTGGGCATGGTCTTGACAAGAATAATGAATTAGATCCCACAGTGAGTCGACAGTCTGACACAGCAATGATGGCACGCCCAATCATTTGTCTGAACTGT
This sequence comes from Crenichthys baileyi, assembly GCA_036173005.1. NCBI lineage: Eukaryota > Metazoa > Chordata > Actinopteri > Cyprinodontiformes > Goodeidae > Crenichthys > Crenichthys baileyi. The sequence goes on along the minus strand of JAHHUM010000452.1, from coordinate 83,159 downwards.
TTGCTCTCGCTGTCTAAAAAAAAAAAAATCTCCTGGAAATTCAATTCAATTCAGTTTATTTATATAGCGCCAATTCACAACACATGTCGTCTCAAGGCACTTCACAAAAGTCAGGTACATGCATTACAATTAATCCAAATCATTGAACAGTGCAGTCAGATTCTGTTATTTATTCAAATTGGATAAAAAGCTTGTCTATCTAAGGAAACCCAGCAGATTGCATCCAGTCAGTGACTTGCAGCATTCACTCCTCCTGGATGAGCATGTAGAGACAGTGGACAGTCACTGGCGTTGACTTTGCAGCAATCCCTCATACTGAGCATGCATGTAGCGACAGTGGAGAGGAAAAACTCCCTTTTAACAGGAAGAAACCTCCAGCAGAACCAGGCTCAGTGTGAGCGGCCATCTGCCACGACCGACTGGGGGTTAGAGAGAACAGAGCAGAGACCAAAAGAGAACAAAGAAGCACTGATCCAGGAGTCCTTTCTATGGTAAAAAAAGTAAATGTTAATGGATGTAGCTCCTTTAGTCGTTTTCACCTAGAAAGAAAGAACAGATAAACTCTGAGCCAGTTTTCAATGTTAGAGTCTGAAGAGAGCACATAGAGTTAGTTACAGTAAAAAGCTCAGTCAGTAGCTATGTCTAGGAGAGAAAAAGGGGTTAAACACTGAAAGACAGGGCCATGTGGATCATCGGTAAGGGTGAGCACCAAGTTGTTGCCAGGCAGAAGCTCGGACGATGCCCCTCTCCAGACAGTTGTCACAGGTAGACACAGAGTCAGCCAGGTGTAGCTTCTAGGAAGAGAGAAGAGAGAGAACAAAGTTTAAAAGCTGAAATAACAGCAAATAATACAAAATTGAAGAGTAGTGTGAGAAAGTAGCGAAGAGGGTGAAAGTGGTCATTATGTCCTCCAGCAGCCTAAGCCTATAGCAGCATAACTACAGAGATAGCTCAGGATAACCTAAGCCACTCTAACTATAAGCTTTATCAAAAAGGAAAGTTTTTTAAGCCTAGCCTTAAAAGTAGACAGGGTGTCCGCCTCACGGATTAAACTGGGAGCTGGTTCCACAGGAGAGGAGCCTGATAACTAAAGGATCTGCCCCCCATTCTACTTCTAAAACTTTAGGAACCACCAAAAAACCTGCAGTCTGAGAAAAGGAAGTGCTCTGTTAGGAACATATGGGAACAATCAGCTCTCTTGATGTATGATGGAGCTAAATCATTAAGGGTTTTATATGTGAGGAGGAGAATTTTAAATTCTATTCTGGATTTAACAGGGAGCCAATGAAGGGAAGCTAAAGTAGGGGGGAAATATGATCTCTCTTTTTTAATTTTTAAATCAGGAACTCTTGCTGCAGCATTTTGAATCCCCAAAGGGGTTTTTTTAACTGCTTTTTGTGGACATCCTGATAGTAAAGAATTACAATAGCCCAGCCTTGAAGTAACAAATGCATGGACTATTTTTTTCAGCATCAATCCTGGACAGGATTTTTTTTAATTTTGGGGCAATGTTTCCGGATGAAAAAAGGGAAAATCCGGGAAACCTGTTTTTAATATGGATTTAAATGACATTTTCCTGGTCAAAAATAACACCAAGGTTTTTTACTTAATTATCGGAGGTCAATTTTTAATGCCATCCAGGTTAAGTGATTGACTAAGCAGTTTTTTTTTTAAAGACTCCGGTCCAAAGACGACAACTTCTGTCTTGTCTGAATTTTAGAAGCAGAAAATTTAAGTCATCCAATTTTTTATGTCTTCAAGACATGCTTGTAGTCTATCTAACTGGTGGGCTCATCAGGATTTATGGATAAGTAAAAGCTGAGTGTCATCACGTAACAGTGAAAATTTTAAATTCTATGCTGCCTGATAATTTTACCTATTGGGGAACAATATAAGTAAAGAGAATTGGCCCAAGTACTGAACCCTGTGGTACTCCACAAATTTAACCCTGGAGTTTTAAAAAGATTTATCATTTACATGAACAAACGGAAAATCTGTCAGACAAATAAGATTTAAACCAGCCTAGTGCTGTTCCCACGGATCCCTACAGGAAAAATTCCACCTTTTCAAAAGAAAAATATTATGATCGACTGTATCAAATGCAGCACTGAGATCTAACAGAACCAGTACAGACACAAGTCCATTATCTGAGGCAAAAAAGGAATATCTTAGGATTTTTCACGGGAGCTGTTTCAGGCTATGATGAGTCAAAAACCTGACTGAAACTTTTAAAACCCAGGTCTTGCGGGGTAAATGCTCACACATTTGATTAGCAATATTTTCTCAAAAATTTTTAGTAAAAAAGGAAAGATGGGATATGGGGTCTGTAATTTTTTTAAGTAAATCCGATCAAGCAAAGGGTTTCTTAACCCAAAGGGTTTTAAATTTCAGCTACCTTAAAAGTTTGTGGTACATATCCTTTTAACTAAGGATGTTAATCATATCTAAAATGGGGCTGGAAATCAGAGGGAACATTTCCCTTTAAATAATTTGGGGGGGATTGGGTCTAACATAAAAGGGTTGAAGGTTAAAAAAACCCCTTAATATTTCTAAAACCTCAGGAACTCCAAAAGGATCAAAACTTCCAAACACGATCAGGTTCTACAGTTTTTTTCCAATGTTGTCCACTTGTTGGGATAAAAGTAATCATCTCTGGGAGATTTTTTCAAAGATTTTCTCTTAATAGAATCAATTTTTTTTGGGAAAAAAATCCCAAAAAAAAATCATGACTGCTGAGAGCAAAGGGGGAATGGGAGGCTAAACCAGACCCAAATGACTCCCGTGTAAGTTTAGAAATTTGTATTTAAGAAAAACCCCTAGGATTATTTTTGTTCTCTTTATTAAGGTGGGGAAAATAAGCTGTTCTAGTTGGTAAATTTGTTTTTTTATAAAAACAGTAGGCTTTTTTTCCCCCAGATTAAGTGGGAAACCTCTAGGTGTTAGAGGCCATTTTCGCCCCAAATTTTTTCTAACATTTGTTTTAAAAGTACGCAGCTCTAAATTTTAACCCCGGGAGCCTGCCTCCTATGAATAATTTCCTTTTTTTAAGGGGGGCTGCATTGCCCAATGCCCCACGAAAATGATGAAGAAAACACTCTGAACAAGAGAACCCTTTGTGAAGGGGGAACAAAAAACAAAATTATTGCCCTCCACTCTTTTTTTCCCTGTGATAATGAGCAATTTAAAAAAAGTGGAACAGATTTTTTAAAAGGTTTTTTACGCATCGTCTGAAAAATGATCTACAAAATAATGAAATTTTTTTTCAGGTGGGGAGTCCTGGGTTTAAAAAACTCAAAGCTTATTAAAAAATGGTCAGACAGCCGGGGTTTTGTGAAAAAAATTTTTAAAAATGAAATGAAACACTAAATTTGCCATATGTCAGCACAAGGTCCAGGGGAATGAAGAAAAAACGGGGGTTTGGGGTTTGTTAATTTTTTGAGAAACCCAAATTTGGGTCTAAAAATACCATTAAAGGCTATATTTAAGCTATCATTTTCAGTGTAAACATAAATGTTTAAAATCCCCCACTATAAAAACCCCTTTTAAATCTGTTTTTTAAACAAATCAGTAAAAGGTCTGAAAACTGATCTAAAAATTTGAGGAAGGGCCTGGGGGAAGGTTTACAAAACAACAAACGGGAAGTGGTTTTAGTGTTTGCAATTTGGTTGAGGAAAACTGGGGTTTAAAATATTAAAAAGAGTTTGTAGCTTTTGATTGGTCGGGGGCGGGCAAAAAATCGGACTGAAAGGGTTGCTACTCCTCCTCCTCCCCCATTTTTTCGAGGAATGTAAAATTTTAAATAATTATAGGATTGACTCATTTATAGAAACAAAACCCTCTTGCTGAGCCAGTTTCTGTGAGGAAAAATAAATCAATCTGATTGTCACAAATCAGGTCACAACTAGAAAAGTCTTTGAAGAAGAGATCTTATGTTCATAAGCCACTTTTTAATTGGTTTTTTTTTTTATTTTTAGTCTGATTTGGTTTTTTATTTTTATGAGATTTTCCGGATTTCCTTTTTTTTAGATTTTTTTTTTAATCTATTAAATTTGGCCGGGGGCGAGAAAATTTGTCAAAATAGGGTTTTTGGGGTTGGTGCAGTACGAACTGCAGAGGGGAGTTTTAAAACAAACCCCCTTTCTTCCGGGTTTCTAAAACCCGGGGTTGTAGAGGTTTGGAAAAACTAATAAATTGGGCAGATTCCTAGAAAGAAGAGCTGCCCACCAAAAGGGGGATGGATCCTTTCTCCCCGGGATCAGCCGGGTTTTTCCCCCAAAATGTTCCCCAAATTTACAATGAAACCCCCCACATGTTTTCGGGGACACTACCTAACAGCCAGGGTTAAATTTGAAAAGCATGGGGCCCTAAACATGTCGTAAAGGGCCCCGATCGGGGGGGGGACCAGAGAAAATTACAAAGAGTCCGACATTTTTTTGGGCCCAAAATTTACACCCGAAGCAACAAAAATTTTAGTGACCTCCGATTAAACCGAAACCGGGTGCCTTTACCCCCACGTTAATAAAAAATCTTACTGAAATTTCCCACTTTCCTTACCCCAGCGGGTTTTCGGGTTGGGAAATTTTGATGTCCCCCCGTTCGGGCCCCCGGGCAACATTTGACTATGGCGCTGGTGCCCTCTAGTGCCACTTTCGACTATGGAGCTGCCAATTCCCAGATTTTGGCTTCTCAGGGGGTTTTGTTTTCGCTGAGGGGGAAAAAATCTATTAAAAACCGCAAAAGGGTTTTGGTTGGGACCTGGGGGGCGGGAGATCAAAGGGCCCTATGTTTTCCTTACGTACCGTAAACCCAAGCCGGCCTGAGACCCCGGGCCCTGCGCGGGCTCTCCCGGGGAGGACTGTTTACGGGGACTACCCTCGGGGCTCCGCGCTGGCTAAGGGGCCTCGGTATCCCGCTGGTTTTTTTAACAGCGGGGGAGCGGGGGCCCCCAAATCCCACACCCTCCCCCTCCCAAAACTAAAAAAAATGCTAACATTTATTACACGTAAACCCTTTTTCACTAAAAGGAGGCAGCAAAGGGGGTAACTTAAAAATCTGACACAGAGAGGGAAAAGAAGGAGGAGACTCAGAAAAAAAAAAACAGCAGAACGGGAGCCATTTGGAGCTAAGGGTAAAAGCTTAAGCTAAACGACCCCTTTACCAAAATACTAGAAAAAACCGTGTAAAAAACGGAGAGTCCCCAAAAGTTAAAACACAAGCAACAGGGAAAATATTTTTGTTTTAAGGGGCTTAAAGTATTTTAAAAAGTAAAATGTCCAGTAAGAGAAATCAGAAAACAAACAGAGAGCCTTTTACACACCCCAAAAACCACCCCCTGCAAAACAGGGAAATTACGAAAAAACGGGCCCTTTCCACGCCTCCAACAACTGGAAAGTAAAGGCTATCTGAGATCAGATTGTCAGCCTAAAAATTACAATTAGTGTTTTTCTTACCTGACACACATGGGTATGTGTTGAACAGAGGAGCACGTTTTTCTCTCTAAAAATCTAAAGTACAGTTTTGTTGCTGATACAAACAAAACACATTTTGTTCCCACTTATTCCCCCCATCACAGCTTTCAAACTCCTTCAAATAAAAAGTAAAAAAAAAAAAATCTGTATTGTTCTGGAAGAGTGGAAGTTCCATTTTACACTGTCAGCAAACTAGCCACTTTCAGAACAGAAACCCCATAAATTTTTTATGTCATTTTATTCATGTAAAGTGCTGCAAAAAGCAAAGCTTAATTGTGAAGATTATTTATTTTCCTTACTTTCTTGGTCTTTTTGCAGTTTTTCTTTTAAATAAATCCCAAAAGTCTAAAACATTTTTTTATAGATAGGGGGCATGGTTGAGCGATTCCTTTTATTGAATAGAAATTGTTGTCACCTCTTGTGTGCAGTTAATTGCATTTTGAATAAACTGCTCATTACGAGGAGTTGCCACAGTTCCGTTGGCAGTGGGATGCTTCGATATCAATTGTCTCCTCTGTATCTGGTTTCTAACAGACTTGTCAGTATTTTAAACGGGGCCATGAAGCACAACATTTTCATCTCATGGTAGGCGGTTTATGATGTATTTTTGGCCGTGAGCAAATGGGTAAGGCAGGATGGCAGTGAACTATCATGTTCACAGAGGTTTACATGTGTTATTGGGATTTTATGTAATAGGTCAACAGGTAGCGCCTAAATGTGAAGGGCATAGCAATCTACAACGTGTGGACAATGTAATAACAATCTAAACAGTCTAAAAAGTGTGGAGTGTATTTACATTTGCCCCACCCCCTTTACTCTAATGCCTCTAAATGAAATCCCGATTGGCCAGTTGTCTTCAGAAGTCACCTAATTATTAAATAGAGTCCAATTTAACTAAAGCTGCAAATACAGTTATTTACTTATTTAAAAGCGTTGTTGGAGGCACACAGCAAACATGTAAATGAACTTGAGTTTAGTCAGTTGAAACCAAAGCTCTGAGAAAGCTCGATCACCTAGACTGAATAAAAAATGGTCATTCCCTTTATGTAAAAGTTGATGTCATTCTATTCTTTAAACCTAAAAACCAAAATATATTCTGTTTAACTAATATTGTATAGTACACATTTTTAAAAACTGATGGTAAAAACCAACTTTTTGAAAGGTAATGATGGTTTCGCAGCTCGAAACAAACTCTAATTAGCTGTACCGAGGGAAATATTTGCTCTTTGATGCCTGGCCTAAACATACATTCAGAGCTACAGTAAAATGTTTCAGATCAAAGAGTATTCCTCTGTTAGAATGACCCAGACCTAACTGAAATACCAGTATCACAACATCCTGGCTTTGCGACAACTACCTGCAGGTGGACTCGGATAAGAAAGAAACCCTAATTATTTCCCCTTAAAACCGATAATCTGAATTCAGGTCACATCTTGGTGTATTTGACTCCTCTGTCCAGACGAGCTTCAGTGCTGTCTTTGACTCTGCCATGTTATTGGAGTGTTGTTCTCAAGGAATAACCAGAAAAAGTTTTTTTTAAGAAATATTTGACTTTTTATATAATTAAATAAGAAGGAACTGGACCCTCTCTTGGCAGCACAGAATGGTGCTTCAAGGTTTTTAACTAACACACATAAGAGATCGAGCATTACTCCTTTCGGAGTCTCTATACATTAGCTCCAGGTACATTTTACAACTAATTTTGAAATCGTGGTCCTGATATTTAGAGCTCCATGCTGTAATGCTCCAGCTGATAGCGTTGGGCTTTTAGACCTCCACGTCCCTTCTGAGATCTTCTGGTCAAAGGACACTAGTTATCCTACAGGCAGCTGAATACTCATTTATTTAGACATTCCTTTGACTAGATTTTCAGAAGTTGTTGCTCTCCATCCATTCTGTAAATGTGCAAAGCTGGTAGAGAGTTTTGTGAGGCACTTCAATACACATTACTCCTATGGTCATGTTTATAACAGAGAGCTTGAGAGAAGATGACAGGACAGATAGAGGTTGTGCAGCGGTCTCTGGAAGAATTGGGAAGAGACTGACAGCCTCTCATTTGGTGTTCATGACTGCAGCAGGGTCTATTATCAGCGGTGGGGAGCCACTTCTGTGGGGTGCCATCAAGGACTCATCTGCTCTTTTTTTGAAACCAACCCAAAGGGATTTACTGGATGAAACTCGTGACTTAACAAAGTTTTAGCAAAGGATGCCAAAACCGCAGGCATTCCCACCGCCCATTACTCTCGAGACATGAAAACGTCATCTTGGTGACACGCTTTGCTGGCTTTTCTTAATTTACTTTATTTTCATGTGCTGGAACTGTGCGATAATACATTGCAAAATGATGGCACTACCTAAAAACAAACAATACCGTGCAAAAAGTTTCAAACCAGCTCTAATTTGCTTATATTCTGCATTTTCTTAACAGTTACATTTTAATCATGTAAACCATGTCTTCAGGCTTCCTGAAGATCTTCCTAAGTATTTCTTCAGACTAATAATGAACTGCCATGAATCCATCATCTTTCAGCAAAAAATCCACTATATGAAAACCTTTCAGCTAATAGCTTTTTGGGAATCAACTTGTTGGTGCTAAAATATGATAGAATATCTGTCAAATTGTGTTATCTGGTATTTTAATGGATTCGACCTCAGAAGTGGAAGAAAGGTCCTATTTTGTGACAGTGTTGACACAATGCTTCATTTCAGGAGTCTTTTTATGCCTGGTTTAGGTTTAGGGTTTAGGTTTAGAGTAAAGTACCTTGATAACTAAACAGTCTCAAAATAAATATATGCTGGGTCGATAAGCCACTTTAACAATTTCTATCTACATGTTGCCTTTTTTTCCATTTCATTCCTGAAAACAAACCATTTAGTACCCATGAACCTAACCACAGGGTATTATGTTGATTCTAAACATATAGAAGCTCCAATCTTATGTTTATTTTTATTTAATACAATAATTTTTTACTCATTTCCACTAATTCTCTAATTAAACCAAAGTAATCGCCTGCTGGTAAATATTATTTAATAGAGCTATATTCACAATTTCTAACAGCAGACCATGACCAGATTATAGAAACTTTCTATTAGATCCTCGGTTGTGAAGGTGGGGTTGAAACTTCACCATGGCAGCTAGAAACTTATCGTCAGTACAAAATGTCCCATGGCTTAAGTCTTCTTTTTGTAGGTGAAAAAACCGGGCACAGAACAACGAAATCTCCAAAAGTTCAAAATGGTAATGTGCAAAATGACCAGCACCCAATAAAAATCTTTCAATGAAAATTGGTAAAGTGCTGGACAGAAAATCAGTAAAAACCAGCCAACGTCTTAAAAAACATTTGAAAGGCCTATAGACATCCTGGAGAACAAGTGATGAAGACCACTTTAAAGAACAAATGAGAGTCTGGCTAAGTTTTCTTTATTCAACCTCAATCAACCATTTTTATGGAAAGCCCTTTGGCAAAAACTCTACATCCTGATGACTTTGAATCAGAATCAGAAACCATTTTATTGGCCTTTCTTGCGTTCACTAAGAAGGAATTTAACTTTGGTTTCAAGCACTTGCATTGTACAGACATTGAATATCAATATATAAACTTTAGAGGAAGTAAAATGAAGGATACAAGGAACAGTATGTGCATGTATCTGTAAGTACAGCCAATTTCTATATAAAGGATTGAAGAAATCCTTGAAATTTACTAAAGACAGGCGTTTCTAGAACTTTGACAGTTTGGAAACAGGCTGTTAGTTTTTTAAAGCAGTAGGGTGTCCTACTGTAAACAACAAATGCTTTAATGCAAAATATGAAGAAATGAGGAATGGAAAAGGACTTAACCATTTTGAAAAGCGATGGTTTCCTTTTCGTATTGCTAAGCATCTGTAAGTTATTCTTTACTCCTTTCTCAGGAATCAGTTTGCATTTTTCTTCTACCCTCAGAAGAAAACTCCTATTAAAAATCCCACCAGCCAAGTAGCAATGCCGCTACTAGTCCAGACTCTAATCTGGTCGTAACCCAATCCCGGCCCGGTTCCTTTTGTGTCCAAACGAGCCCTCAGTCACTTCAGGCCTGGAGCTTGTGGTCTGCATTCCTCCTGTCGCAGACGCAAGCTGTCTAAATAAATGCTCGCTGTTGCTTCTTTTTCTCTGGTGGCAGTCTGCACTCAGGGGGCCTCTGGGTGCTTTTAAGCCAACATCCATGCTTCACACATGGCTGTGAACATCCACAGACCAAACCATTGGCATGCTAGCACATACAGCACGCTGCAGACGCCAGCTGGGGACCTGTTAACAGCCAAATAACATGGGTTTGTTGGAGAAGAGCCTGACGCCGAGGCTGCCTGTTCATTCTTGTGCTGAGATCGCACCGCCTGCATGCTTTGGCACTCATGATTGGCATCACATGTGCTCAGTGTCAGCTTCATAATCTGCTGTTTTGTGTATTCTGCGTGGCCTAAACAATTAGCCTCCAAGGACCTGTCCTTCAGCTCTGCAGCATCTGCTCAATCCCAGAAAATCTTAAACTGTTGATGAGGAATGCCTTCTTTTTATGTCAGTGATGGCTTGGATTCTATGGGCCATTTCTGGTTACTTCATTCACTGCTAATCAGTCCTTTTGTTCCTGTTATTCACACCTTCCTGTGAGATTTGTGGGGATCCCTGCAGAGATTTCGCCTGCTTTCCTGAATGCCAAAACATGTCAGAGATGTAAGAGGCATGTGAAAGGAAAGCGTTTCATTTTCATCAGCTGTAATTACAGCGTCTTCAGGAGGATAAGAGTCCTTCATCCCTTCCATAATGGAATAATGATGGGAAAAGAAATGAACAAAGTGAGCCCTCCAAACTCTGATTTTTAACAGATGTTCAGGTTTAGATGTTTTAGGTTTTAGAAGAGTATAACATAATTTTCTCCATGCATCTGAGAGAATCAAGGAAACTCACGGAAGCTTTTGGTTTGTTATGACACATGTAAAGTAAAATCAAACTTCTGATAAGGACATAGATTCATTTCTTTAATGATTGATCTTTCTTCACAGGTGGTCATGGTTGAGCATGTCTGAGTGATGAAGCTTTTTCTACATTTTTCAAAATTTACTCCTGAAAACTGCAGAAAATAAAGAATTTTTTTGGTTTGGCAACAGCTTTGACTCAATACAAGACTGTTACTGCACTTTAATGACCGTGGTGTATCTGTGACAGTTTGGGCTCGATCTGCTTAGGTTAAAAGTTGATATCAAATCTCTTTGACCTAACATAAATATAGGTTATGAAAGAAGGGCTTTTATGTTGGAAATTAAACCCATGCTTCCTAAGGAGCCCCAGTAAGTTTGTTAACTTAGACTCGTCCCCATTTTTGTTCCTGTGTGTGACCGCAGAAAGAACCAAAGCTCTGCAGAAACAAATTGACCGTTTTCCAACTCATGTCATTAAGTCTCATTAAAGGCTTGGGTTTTTCTGGCTGCAAGCATCTGGGTTTAAAAATAGCGACACCAGATTGGATTTTTGTGTTCTTGTTTGGTTTGTTTATTTATATCATGTGCACTTTTTATCAGTCCTTCTTCCCAGTTGTTTGCACACTGGAGCAAATGCATTGATGAATGCAGCCCAGATGTTGACCTGGACAAGGGATGCTTTGGATATAAGTGGCTTAGAACATATACAGCACCCTCCACACTTGTTTCCTCCTCCAGCTGTTAATATTTTGTATGACTCTTTTTCAGTTTATGCCACTGCTATACAAGATGGCTTTTTTCAAGGCCTCCTGCATGTATTTTCCAGGGGTGCCAGTAGAAGTGGAGGCCACTGTGCCGCAAACTTTAGGCACCTTTCTGAAATACTCTTTCTCAGGCCACCGTCAATAGACCTAAAACTAACTATATAGCAATTACACATCTGAAAATTAATTTGGTTACATACCTTAACAGAGAAAATAAAGCCGCAATGGTGCTGACTTTTCTTGCTTCATACGATTTGCACCAGCAGCAGTTTCAAAAAACTGTCCCGCATTTCAACAAGAAGCTTCAGAGGTGCCAATTAAAATTCAGCTGATTTTTTTACAAGACAATTACTAATGTGAAGTCGCTGCAAGATCCAGAAAGCTTCAGTGGTGCTGTCATGTTGACGACGGAAACTTGGAACAGCTTCTTTCTTTTTCCCACAAAAAGCTAATATGTTTGGCATGAGTCAAACAAATCAGCGGGTAACGAGGCTGAAGTGTATCGATTTGATAGTAATGAATACATTTTTCTCAGATTAGTCATAAGCTTAATGTTGTAAAAAAGTAGCTCTGTATTAGTGAGATTATCTTAAATTAAGCTACTTTTTTATGCCTGTTGGATTTACTCCTTGTTTCATCAATTATTTTAGTTTCATCAGCGCATCATAAAGTCTAAAAGCCTTTTCAACTTGTGGCAATTGAATTTGACTTTTCATGCACTGGAGGAAAGTTGCATGCAAATTATTTCTACGTCGTCACTCCAGACCAGAGCCAGTTTTGCGATACAGTAGGAGTCCAGAGTTATAAATCGCCAATGTGCCGCCACCTCTCAGTGGATGTCTTTTCATGCACCAGCAGCCTGATTTAAAAAGGGTCAGAGCTCACTCGCCTCCTGTGTCAAAAACATTTTCCCAACCTTGCTTAGCTGCCTGATCTCTGCTGCATTTCATTCCGCTCTGCATTTCCTAATTTTCATTGTTTTCATTGATGTTTATCTCTACATTTAGCTGTTTGACTTAAATGCAGGATGGATATAATGTTTAAAATCTGGTTCCTAACATTTAGAGTCATGTTTAGATTCTATTAAAGCAGGAGGCATCAAGCCTCCTGTCTGCATTTCTCTCCAGTTTGCCCGTAGTATATATGCATGTATGTAACACTTCCTGTTGCAGCCTGCCTGGGGGTCAAAAGGTTCACCGCAGAATTATGTGAAGGTTACATACCTGCTTTGGCTCCCTGCTGTTATTGTCAATCAAGCTAACAATGGCCAGCTTATTGGGGAAATATAAAACATAGTTTTTTCTATTTTAAAACAAACACAAGTTGATCATGGAGTTGACACTATAAACTGCCATTAGCATCTGATGTTAGCAGTTATTGTAATTAGCACGGTTAACATGAGTTCAGTCTCTGTGTGAAAAACTTAGATACTTTCCTTAAGGCTACCAACATTTCCAGTTGCAGCATGTTCCATAAAAAACAGAGGTGGAAAGCCCTGAAGGACAAAACAGAGCATTTTTGTTCAGCCTTCCTGATATCCACTGTTCTCTACTCTCTATTACTAATCTACTGACATTCAAGCTTTGCTTTTCTTCTGTTTTTTCTTTTATTAATAGTTTAAACATTATTTAGTGTGTCAGCACTTGATTCCATTTTCTTTCATGGTTCTTGAACAGTCTATTTTAAAGAAACAATATGCATACAGTAGATGATCAGCTTAAATATTCATCTATCAGGTCCTGTGTCACGGGTTTGATGGATTTCTAAACCAGAAAATGAGAGAAGAAGCAGGTTAAGTCTAAAAGAAAATCTTTGAAAGGCTGCTGCTCAAAACTACTTTGAAGGATTCAGAGAAAGTCAAGCTCCTTGGGAAAAGGGAGCCGTTTTAAAAAAAAATCTTTGGAAAGTAATGTGGCATAAGTAATTCATAATAAAAGTAAGCATTTGATGTATTTTCTTTATGAAATCACTGTCTATCAAACACAAAATTATTTACTTTAAACATCTAAACAACTTTGTAGACTACGTAGCAGATCTTTCCCCTGCCACTCTTATATGTATTTATGTGTCTTTACATGCACATCTGTGCTGATTGGCCTCAAAATTAAATATTTCAATAGTTTTTTTTCAACAGTGCTTGAACATTTAGGTATATTCCTGTTTCCTCCCTGCTCTCAGTATGATTAATGGTTGCTCAACCACCACCCTAATTATGTGCAAACTACTCTGAATTTAAAGTAGGCGCCCGTGTAAGTCCCTGGGCCAGCAGCTGGGTGCTTGAGGGCAAACTGCACTCCAGCAGACCCCTCTGTCGATAATTTCCCCAACCTCCTTCTCACTTTGCAGAGTAAACACACGTCTGTTCTCCAATTAACCACTACACTTCCTCTGAGCATTATTGGTGTGTGATTGAGTGAGTGAGGGAGCGAGGCCTAAGATTATTCAGTGCTCTCTCCTGTCTGATCACAGCCTCGCAGTACAATAACATTTTTCTTTGCTGTAATTATCACATCAGTGCAGTGAGCATATTCAAAACCTTTTTTTTTCTTTGTCGGACGTTTAACCAGGCTTTGCTGTATTACTTTGACACCTGTTGTCTTTTCTTGATTCTATAAAACAACAGATTGCAATCAAAATGTAATTTTTAACACTGTTTCTCAAAGCTGTGGTGTGTTTTTCTCTGCTTTCTGTGAAATAGATTGCAAAGGGTTGAAGGAGAATTTGAAGAAAAGTCACTGAAAAAGCACTCCAGGAAAAGGAAAAGCAGTAAGCAGCAGGAGGTTGTAATTAACAAATTAGTTAACATTTTATAAGGAAGCGGTCATTAATGCGGTGCTTTATCAGAGCTGCTTCCTCTACACTTTACTCAAGGCGAATTTATGGCCTTGCGTTTGTTTTCTTTCCTCCGCCTCCCCCTTGTCTTACAGAGACAAGAGCACAAAAGTCAGCAACATTACTGTGCTACATGCACCATCACCATGGTGCACATGTAGTTGCTCATCTTGCTCTTACAAATAATCAAAATAACAGAAACTTAAGCCAATTCTACCAAAGCTTCGAGCAATCTTTTGGACGTTGGTGTAAATGTAACTTTGGAATCCACAGAATTTGGAATGCAGTTTTTCTGCTTCTTTTACTCAAGTATTCATATGATTTTCCTTTCACAATTTGTCAAGTTGCAACTTAAAACTTTGTGTATCTTATTGGAAATTCATTTGATGATTCAATACGAAGCAGTGAGTCCACCTGTCTAGAGGCTTTTATGTCAGTATAAATACAGCTGTTCTGTGAAGGCCTCAAAGGTTTGTTAGAGAACATTAGTGTACAAACAGCATCATCACGACCAAGGAACAGAGCAGAAAGCTCAGGGTTCAAGTTCTGGAGAAGTTTAGAGCAGGGTTAGGTTAGCACCCAGAGCATAACTCCAGAAGAAATGCATAGGTTTACACCTCAGGTCAGAGATTTTGTTGACATAACAACTATTAGTTGATCACTTCACAAATCTGACTTTTCTGTTAGACGATCTGGAAGAAGGTGCTCTGGTCAGATCACACCAAACTATAACTCTTTGGCCTATATGCAAAGTGTAGTGTAAGACAAAGTACCAACTGCACATTACCCATAGCACACTATCCCCACTGTTCAACTTGGTGGTGGCAACATCACTCTATGGGACGTTTTTTCTCCTCTTAAACTAGACTTCCACATATAAATGTGTCCTTTCTTATGGGTGGCAGACTCATCGAGTGCAGATGGTTGTCTATCGTGTAAACAAACAAACAATTACTCCACCAATCAGAATTTGTTTAGCAGATTATGGGAATACATCACATTCAGCATGTCTTTTTTTGTTTGTTTAAAGCAGGTGTTAAATATGCAAAAAACTTCACAAACAATGTATTTTATTATCCAGAAATAACAGTTATGACTTGAAAAATATTAGTGGTAATTCGAAACATATGCACAGCCACGAACAAAGACATCCTTGTTCTCTTCAGCTGCAGTGACTTCCAAATCATCACTGCTAAGGGGCACTCCAGTCTTGATGAAAGGCAGGAGCTGCTCCTACAAATGTGAGAAAACGTCTTTGGTGGTTTTTCCTGTCTTGGTAATTGATCCACAGTGCTGGATTTAATCAAGCCTGAGATATCGGTGTTAAAACAGTAACTCTAATTAGCCTCTTGCACAAAAAGGCACAGACCTAATCTTTACTGGCAATCGCAGTTTGACCAGAAATTATTGAAGTGATTCCTGATATACAGTTTCACTTAAGATCAACTGACAACCTTCTTAGACCGGTTTTCTACTTTAGTTTACTTTTAGGCCTGTTCACAACAATCCAGTTTTTGTTTATTGCTTAAGTGAAAGACTTCATTTCTTGGATACCCAAAAAAGTCAATGTTGTTTTTTTAATTTTAACTGGTTATATTTGCCATGCTTGAGTTTAAATGATACATGTAGTTTTTTTAATGACATAACTAATTTTTGTCATTTCTTTGCTTAGTAATGAGTCCTTTTCCTCAAAGTATTGCCATTCTGCTAATGAGTCTTTCACATTTCCAAAGCTGTCTGCTCTGCAAACTATTTACAACCCTACTGACCCTCATTTGCCCTTTTAAGACAATTTCCTCCATTCTAAACCCTCTGGTGTTTTTTGAGGAGAGAACAGGAGGAAAATGGATACGCCATATTCAGGAAAGAGTTTTGCAGATTTTTTTTTTTTTTACACTTGAGTCACTGTTAACTGTGTAAAGTATTCTGTTTAACAAATAAGTAATTTTTATGGTCATTTCACCCATAACAAAAATATATATTTGTAATAAACTGTATTCCTCTTTAGGTCCAAGCAACAGGGCAACTTGCTTACGTGATCACTCATTAAAACATAGCAGCAACGGATGTAAACACTTACATGAGATATATTTATAGTTCAGCCATGGCACTAGTGCTCATCATCAGCCATCAGAGGAGACTTCGGCGTCTTATTGAGACGTTGGCCCGACAAGCCCCTCATACTTGGGAGCGGTAATACCCCTGTCATACCCCAAACATGCCGCACCATCATCCTCCTACTACCTCCTGTCGTATTCTTTGTCTCTTTTGCATGTAGTAACATCCGGTTGTTAATCATGTGACTCATGTGATGCGAGAAAAGTGTTTGCAGCGTTGCAGTTGTGCAAAATACACCAATTTAGAAAAAAACCTCATCCTAGCTCAAAAGCTTTTTATCGAAATATTTGTTTTTTTTTATTGGTCTCTTTCCATTAAGGAAATAAATTTTTGTAATTACAGCTTGCATAATTTGATGGTCAATGGAAACACTGCTGTGTTATTTTGGTGACTTAAACTAGGAGAAAATATTTGATCAATTGCCTTTTTTATATACAAAAACTATACTACAACTTAAGATGAAAATGATCAACATTTTTGTCAACAAGTAAAAAAAGACAAAAATATTTTAAGGAGATTAAATCCAATTAGATCAAGTTTTAATGGTGTGAAAGGCACGAATAGATATTTATGATTAACTCCTACTGATTACCTCCTTGTAAAAACTCATTGAAGTATCATTGTAGTATAAATATTTTCTCAAGGTGTGATGAAATGATTTTCCTTTTATGTTGTAAGAGGACATAAACAGGCATTCCTTTGTAATTTGATATTTTTGTTGATTAAAGTAACAGGAAATTTTGACGTAGTAAGAAGTTTAAATGTAGTAAGGTGTAGTCAACTAAAACTAGACTAAAACTAAAATGACTATATATGCCTACAATGTGACAAAAAAATTTAATTTCAGTCAAAACATTATGGCTAAAGCTGAATAAAATGAGCTTTCAAATTCAAAAGCAAATTTAGCTCCTTGTATAGCAAAGTCTTTCCATCAGTCTGCATTCAGTTTCCATGGAAACTAACTGTTCTAATGGCCAATGGGTGGTGTTAATCTCTACTACTTTCATTATTGCTTATCTGCCCATTGGTTTTGCAGCAGACTCACCAGTTGTTGTCTGGACTGAAGGATGAAAGTTGTTAACCTCTTTCAACACTGAGGTGGATTTAGAGATGTTTCTATGAAGATGGTCAAAAGGCAAAACGAAGCAGCCTCTTACTTGCAAGTGTAGATTCTGTTTGTGTATTTCAGTTCTAAATAATACATGCTTTTATCAAAGGGGGGAACATTTGCAAGGTAAAGCAGTGGTGTAGTTTTTTTATGCAGGTCAACATTAAGTCACGCTAAGCTAACTGGTTTGCTGTTCAGCCTGGATCTCCAAGCAGACCGCGTTCCATGCTTTCTTACTCGGTTAGCTGCATTCTCACTAGCTGGCCATGCAGCTTCTCCTCCTTATGAACCCGTCTATTATCTTCCATCCTTGTCTTGATCAAAAACTGAATCCTAGCACATACTTCTGTAAACACCCATGGGTTTCTTGTTGAAGTAGATAAGGCCATTTGCCCTGCTCCTTTATCTGACATGAAGCCCCATATCATTAATGACTGGGGCAATTTGTTTCCTTCTGAAAGTAATATGTGTATTTTTCATTGGAATGACCCCAAAAAACAATTCAAGCATCCTCTCTCTGGCCGAAAGAGATTTGGGATTTGTCACCAGATACAACTTTCATCCAGACATCTACAGCATCCATGACTAATGGACTCTCTTTAGTTTGATTTCCACCTCTTTAAGTAATGATGGCTTATGTTTGGCTTTTCTGTATGTTAGCCACATGTTTTTCATCTAATTTCATACAGACTTGTCACAAACATTCACCCCTCTTTCTGCCCCTTTTTTGATTTATTTTATGTCTTCGAAGGGATATTGCCTTGGTTTTCTGCTGTGACGATGGGACAGTGGCTGTTTTCCTTGGTCTACCTGTGTGTGTGTGTTTGTTTTTTACTTGCTCAAAGGTTTAGACAAGGCTGACCTTCTCTAGGGAGTTTTGTAATCCATTCCATTGTTTCTTCTGGAAGCTTTCTTGTCGGGACCATGTCTCTTGCCAGTCAAACATATGCAATATCTTGTTAAAGTCCACAGACACTCTTTTAACTACAGACTTGTTTGGATAATTAAGCTTGCACAGGTATTTGTTTTAGAAATCCACATCAGAGATTTTTTCATTACTTTTTCTCAACACTTAAGATTAATCTGCGTGAGCTGAACATTTTATCTCTTGTCCTCAAAATGTAAGTAAAATTGTCCCACTTCTTAGAGTTCTGGGGAGGGCTTTCAAAGTATCTTTGCTTTAATATTCATGGTTACAATATCCTTGTAAAACTTTGGTAATTTTACATTTTCTTCCTGATTATTAGATTAAATAAAATGTTATGTTGTTAGTATTATCAGACAGGAACTATCATGACTTATCTCTGCAAAAGCTGAGACAAAATGCGGTAATTACGGTGAAGAATTGAAACGTCAGGGAAGGTTTAGTGTTTCCAGCAACATAAATGGGATTTCAGACATACCTTCTAACAAACTCTGATAGGGTATGGAACTAAGGTCTGTGTTCTCCAGGGTGTGTGTAGGATGTGACCGTCTCTGCATGTCTGGAAATCGCTCATTGAAGAAGAATTGAATTTCTTTGTGTGGTCGATGTGAAGCTTTATTTCCTACAGCTTATTTGACTTACTGCTGTTTATGATTTGTACCTCTGAATGGCTAAAAGTCCTTATCAATCACACATGGCCTGCAGTTAGAGGAGTGAAAGGGACCAGATGAATAGAGTTTAATTCATTTGTAAGGGATTTTGCTTCAGAGCACTTTTCCAACTATGATTACCATTATAACAGAGACAAGTGATTTCATTTTGTTCTGTCATGCTTCAGAAACTTTCTAAGTTGAGAACAAAAGCGAAAAATAAAAGTAAAAAGCATGAATACATGAACATGAATACATCGGTTTTAACCTCACACCTCATTTAACTGTTTTCTTTTCCAGACCTCAAAATGCATTTGCTAGACTTTAGAAATATCCAAAACAACTTATGTTTGCCGAACAATGGCATCCCAGAACCAAGAAGTGTTATGCTCAAAATAGTCTAGTCTACATGCCTGTCAATATATGCCAGAGTTTCTCATATATGAATGATTGTATTTTTGCTATTTAGAAATCCAGTGACAAATCATAACATAAAATACTGATTAATTTATTAAACTGAATTTGAATTCGTATTAAATAATACCAAAAAACTGTTTACATTGTAAGCCTTGAATCTTCTGTTGTCAGTTATTCTTTAGCTTTTAATAGTTAGTCCTGTTTGTTTTTATCATTTATATTTGACTGTACTTCTAGTTATCGTTTATCAGCTTATATCTTGGGCCTGCTCATGTTGTTTTCATTGTTCTGTCACTAGCCAGTTATGCTTCACCCACAGCTGCAATTTATTCTGTTGATGAGACTCACCTGGTCCTGGTTCCACCTATCACCTCCATTTATAAGCCTGTCAGTTTGTTAAATCTTCATCAGATCATTCTGTTTACTGGTCTGCCTGTTGTCATACCGGTTTCCCTGTCTTGTCGTTTCACCTCTTGTCAACCACTTCTCTCTAGGTCATCTTGTGCGTGTTACCTGTGTGTTCCCTTTGTTGTTTGCTCCATAAATGCTCCATAAATGCTCCTGTAAATTCTTAGTGTAAATC
This sequence comes from Crenichthys baileyi, assembly GCA_036173005.1. Classification (NCBI taxonomy): domain Eukaryota; kingdom Metazoa; phylum Chordata; class Actinopteri; order Cyprinodontiformes; family Goodeidae; genus Crenichthys; species Crenichthys baileyi. Next base: position 63,341 of record JAHHUM010000452.1, on the reverse strand, counting down.
ATCACCTTCAATATTTGACTCCCGTTCTAATGTCAAACTCCATCACAACATATGACATAGATTGTTAAAATCTTTGGTCTCTCTGACTCTAAAGAATGTTGTTATAAAAATAAGAGAATTACACAACTCTGGTGTTTTTCCAAGTCTGCTTCTGATTGGTTGATAAGGAACTTGTGACTTCTCCTTCCCAAAAAGCTCCGACTCCCAGCGAGCTTCTGGGTTGAGACTCTCAGATGTGGAACACAGAAGTAGTGAACCCAGAAAGATGCCTGGCCCAACCAGGTCAAAGCCAGGCCCAACCATCGTTTTAGGATTTACTTGCAAAAAATGCAAGTTTCCTATATTTCCTCCACACTTTGGGAATCCAACTGCATCACTGTGCAACTTTCCTTAGGAAAATACCTTGTTGTGTCCAATCTGGTTTCAAATTCAAAGCAACAAACTACCAAGGCCTCCATCAGATTAAACCTGAACCAACAGCCCTTCAGTCTGAGTGGCCTTAAAGCCAGAACAACAGTTGTTGCATTAGCGTTAGCCAAGCAGATAGATGAGTCTGTTGGAGGTGCATCAACAGAGCTCCATGTCTGATCCGTGAGTGGTGAAACAGATTCTGGACCACATAGTAAGGTGTAGGTCAGCTCAGAGAGGCAATAAAATTTACCTAACTAATGTTGGAATATTATGTCATTTTAGAAGTGATTTTTAAGTGATTTGATTGACATTTTGTTGGCTAATAGCATGGTTGGTTTGAGGGATGTCTGACTACAGTAGCACTTAGCATTCTTTGCTACACCTCTGAACCTATTGGCCACAGCCTGCATGTCGATAGTCGTGTAACAGCCATGACTTCACTATGCTCTGAAATCCACCCTTTTAAATAGATAAACCGACGTTTAATTCAACCTTGTGCCCTGTCAGAAGGCTCAGCTTTCACGTTTTGTTTGGAAGTGATAGGCTACTCCCATACCAAAATGATTGAAAATCTGGTGCCAGACAACCAGTAAGTCATTTCGAGACTGTCTGCTGGATGACACAGATCCCACATAGTCAAGCAAGAACCTACCAGATCTGTGCAGAGGACTGTCCAAACTGCTTCAACAAACAGATTTATTCTTTAATTCAAAGCGTGGTAGGACAGACGTATAATGGGTTGGGCCCCAACGGTTGACCAATTTGACTTTTAAGACTTCACTCAAGTTAGCTAATAGGTAAGCGAATCCAAGTGTATCCTTATTTATTTTAGTTTGTCATTTCGGGAAGAAATGTATTTTATTAGAAAATCGCACAGGATAACTGCAGTTGTTTATTAAAAGCTCATTTAAACATCATCTTTATTGTGGTATTTGCTGATATTCAAACCTTGAGCTCCAGCCATTTGTATTCTTGTGTTACTGGTCCAAATTGTTTTGCGCATTAACCTATACTAATCAAGGTTACAAAGGTGCTCAAATCTTTCTTTAGAGGTTATTCCAGTGTTGAAAGCTGACACATTTAATGGCCTTTAAAATGTCCCCCTTTAGGCTTAAAAATCTATTTTTGTTAACTCCAGACCTTTCAACGTTTGGAAAAGATTTTGAGCATTTAATTTCTTATTCCTCATTTTAGCTGTAGTAGTAGTTTGCAGGGAAGTTATAGTTAGTATATTAACATTTTATCTGTTTGTGTACCTCCTATTCATTAATGTAATTATTAGTAAGTAGACCTTGGTGTAGTCTAATCCTGGATTACCCTTTAAAACGTTTGAGCAGAATTTGTATGAAGTCTCAAGACTAAAAAGGTGTAAAAATACAATTTTAGACTGCACAACTAGTCTTTACTAATGATCCGCCACTGAAATACTCAAAACCAAACAGAAACCCCCCTTATACAAGCAGCTGTCGCCACCTGCCAAAGCATTCAGAAAAGCAGAGTGGTGAAGTCAAAACAGCTTGTGACCTCGTCTGGAGCATCTAACCCCTCTCAGGTCTCCAGTGTCCTGTTTTTTTCCTTTTTAACATGGGAAGCACCTGTCTATTTGGCTTCCTCTAAATGCACTCAGGATGTCACCCATCACTGTTCTCTTGCCCTTGTAAAAGAGTCTTTAAAGCAGTCCGGAAGCTGAGAGCGTGTGGAGATTCTGCATTACTGAACCATCAGGTAAAAAGGCAGGAGGAATTCGGAAGCATTTGCTCCTGAAATCCAGCGTTAATGTTGCACACTGAATTGATTTGCCAATCCTCTTAAAAAAACTGAAATCAAGCCTCCAGCGACCCTGCAAGGAGAAGCAAATCCATCCAAATAGCCACATTGACAATTGTAACTTCATAAATTGTGCAGCCCTAAAGCATAAATTATATTGATGAAGTTTGATGGAGAGAAATAAGAGTTTAAGTTGAATGATTATTAGAATGAAAATTAAGCTTAATGTGGATTTGTGTTTTAAAGTAGAGTAGCCAACAGTGAAACAAATCTATTAGTTGAAATACTAAAAAAAATACTGTCTGTGCTTTTAAAACTACTGTAAAAGAAGATCTTCCCCAGGGGTTGCCACTGTGCAGTGATAAAAGACAGATCCACTTCCATCCCCTTCCATCTCCCAGAGCCCCTGTCTGTGTCACCGGGGTGAACCTTGAGGAAAGACAGGTTGCTTGGATTCAAGCCTCCTGTGCAGCTTTGAATTCCCCAACCCATCTTCTGCCCGCACTTCTTTTTCCTTTGCACCATCCGGCCAGCAACTTCACGAAATTATCAAGGCCCATGATGTAACTCTGACTACCTACTAAACAAGTCACACAGGTCAACGGTCGAAGGGGGGGAGTAGGGGTGGGGCAGGACAGTTGCCCTCCGTGGCAAAGTTTCATATGCATAAAGTCTTCTGGCTCAGTCACCCTCATGTCCTTCATCTTATTGTCTGACAGAGTATAAACTGAGCTGTTTACAGATTGTACAGAAACTGAACAATTGCCCTTTTTTGCATGCTTTGAGGCTGCTTTTTACAGTCCAATGGAGCAACAGACCAGCATTCAGGAGGTTCTAGGTTGTCTGGACCTTAAAGCTGTGCTGCTGTCTGTATTATCCATCAGGCTTACTGGAACTAAGCCAGTGATTCACAGAGGAAATTCTACGTTCTGGGAAAATACATTCACCCTACTATTTCCTTGCTGATACTTAGATAAATACTGAAACTATGCATGCTTTTTAAAAATAAAGCTGTAGCTCACTGCTTGTAGTCCAGTTCTGAGTAAAAAACAGCTTTTTGGGACATCCTAAGACAAATTATACATTTAGGTTAGTCTTAACCTAAATGAAAAATTTAGGAACAGTCAAAAAGTGAATGTAAAACCATAAGCTTGCACCTTATTTGGCTTTGTCATGCAAAGGTATTCATACCCTTGAGCTTTTATTTTCTTATGTTTAACTTAAACTTTAAAGGTTTTTTCATCGAAATTGTATGCGATCAGTCAACAGTGTATTCTTGTGAAGCAGAAGGATAAGGATACACCCTTTTAAACTGTTACTGCTAAATAAAATACAGTTCAACCATTTGCCTTAAGAAGTCACTTAATTAGTGAATTAGAGTCCACCTGTATGTAATTTAATCGTAGTAGAAATCCATGTGTTCAATAAAGGCATCAGAGGTTTCTTAGAGAAAATTAGTGAACAGGCAACATCAAGAAGACCGAGGAACACAGCAGACAGTTCAGAGAGAAAGTTGTGGAGTAGTTTAAAGCAGAGTTAGGTTATAAAACAACATGCCAAGCTTTGAACATCTCACAGAGTTCTGTTTAATCCATCATCTGAAAATGCGAGTGGTACAACTGCTGATCTTCCTAGACAGGATCCTCCACTTAAACCACCAGACTGGACAAGGAGAGAACATGGTAACTCTGGAGGAGCTTCAGTGATCTACAGCTCAGGTTGGAGAATCTGTTAACAGTATTGACAGTTAAAGTATTAGCTGTACACTTCACAAATCGGGTCTTGGTGAGACGCTATTGCTTGAAAAATGTATTGTAAAAAGTAATGAAAAGCCTGTTAGGACTTTTACGCAAGTTCTGTAAGGGTCGCAGTTTATGTGTAGAACATGATGCTTTCTTCAGATGAGACCAATTTTTTATGGTATCATTGCACATCACCCTGAACACACCATGCCTAGACCCAAACAAAATCTAATCCATGGTAAAACTTGAAAATTGATTGTAACAAGTACTCACCAGCCAATCTGATTGAGCTTAAGCTGATGTGCAAACAATTATGCACAACAATTTCTCTAGATGTACAAAGCTGGTAGTGATATACCTCAAAAGACCTGCAGCTATAATAGACTCAGGGGGCTGAATACAAATGCAATTTCAGTTTTTATGTAATTTAATTTTCCTTCCATTTCTATGTATGCACTGCTTTATTATGATCTATTGCAAAAAGTCCCAATAAAATACGCTGAAGGTTGTGGTTATACAATAAACGACAGTGACAAAAAACTTTTTCATTGCTAAACGAAAGCAAAATTAAATAAAAAATTTTCATATTCAAATGTACAATTTTCTCAAATTGAATGGACAGACAATCCAATAGAACTTTTAGTTAACTTTCCTCAATGAAGCGAGGGTCACTAGCTTTAGCTGTGCACATTCAGTAAAAAAAAGCTATGTGGAAACCATTGTTATGGGTTTCTTGTAGTGTGGCTACAAATACAGTTTAAGGCTCATTATCTAATTGGCCACCCTGACAATGTTTTGGCACAGGGAAGGTTAAACAAAGAAAGTCTCACATGTGTAACGGTGTAAATGTGGAAAGAAAACTTCCACTGTGTACATGCTCGTGAGCAGTTTTGCTTTGGGTTGAGGCCAAAACAAAACAGTTTCCCAAGCATTATTAGAGATGGTAATAGTGTTGATTATGGAGAAAAGTGAAACTGGCCATTATGAAGTTTGCCTACAGTGTAACAGATTTTTTCTGTTATGTTGTAATAATTGAATAGCTTTATTGGCTGTGGAATGAAGGACTTTCAATTAAAAAACATTATACTTCAAAACTAGCTAAATAAATGTTATTAAATTTTACTTATTGTGAAAGGTCAAGCCTATTTTAAAAGCTCCTTCCTTCCTTCGATTGTTGATGAACTTTACCATTTTATTTTTTGTAAATGAAGGTAAAAGAACTGTGGACTCTAGAAAGTTAAGTGTGGAAAAGTTTGGATTTTTGCATGAAAAATGTGTAGGAACCTTGGAAGTGTTTTTTTACTTGGATTCTGATACAGAGCAGGACGATACCCCTGATGTTTACTACAGGTGAAAATTAACATTCTGTGAAGGACTCGGATCTGGATTCTCCTCTGAAAGTTTGCAAACTCTGTGTGAGGACTCCGGGGTCTTACTTGGCACTTGTTCAATTTCAAAAATCTTGTTAATTGGTTGGCTAGGATTTTGATTAAATATTGAGTCACAGCCAACTGTCTCTGTTGAGATGAAAGTTACAAAATCTAACAAAAGCATTGACAGACCTTTAGTGACTTTAGGAAAACAGCCAGAAAATCAACTTGGACATTTTGCACCCTCACTTCAGATTTAAAATAAAACTATTATATTCACAAACAGTTACATAATGAAAAACTTCTGCCTAGACAAAAGGAATCGATATATAGCAGATGTTGTTTTCTACTATAAACTGATGTTTAGATATCAAATTATCAAAATCAAAAATGCTTGAGAATACACTGGGGTGTTAAATACCAAGCGGCCTGATTATGAAGGAAAAGTTACAGAGGATTAGTCAAAAAGAATTTGTGTTATCATCCAAGTTTTGGGAATTTCTTGTTGAGATGGTCTGTACTCCAAACCAGGGTTCTCCAGATGGCTTGTTTTTGAGTTTCATGGAATATTTTGTTAACTTCCACATGTTTTCTCGTATTTGCATCAGTTAATTTTAAGTTGTGCAGCTTTTCCAGGCTTTACAACGGTCGTGGTTGCAACAGTTGCTGTGTATGATGGTCGAACTCTGCAAACTTCAGTCAGTAAAGAGGTAGACTTAGATAAACCCCGAAAAACAACACTGTTAGTGAGAGAAGAAACGTGCCAAAGCTGCCTCAAGAAAGGTTCAGAGCAAGAATGAAGGTTTTCATCAAGCTGGATTTACTGTCTAGAATTTCAATGCTCACCCGTGTGTAGACTGTAGAGGTGATGGCTTGTATTCCCACTGGTCTGTTACCTGATATAAAATCCCATGTCATCAGCATCTGTGGAAATGTATTTATCTTTTCCAGGCTCATCTCTGTATATTTTCATTGGACCTGCACTAAACAGAGGTTCCAACTTTATCTCTTTATATGAGTCAGTATTGCTTTCATTCAGTCATGTACAGTCCATGCTTTTGTAAGCCTTCTGGAAATGTGTCTTTTTACATTTAAATCCCTATGATGTTTTAACTTCTTACATTTACCTTTTCTCTATACAAGTCCCCATTTCATCAGGCAATTACTTACAATTTGCTTACCAACAGCGATCCCAGTTTCTTGTTGCTTTTTTACTTTCCATTTTCTATCCAGACGTTTGCCGTCCTTGTAAGACTACTTTCTTCTCCACTTGTAGGACCTTTCTGTCTCAGTCTGGAGAGTTTCATAGAGTTTCATAATCCTTTTATATGTTTTTAGTAGACAGTTGATTTATCTGGGCCATGTTTCCTGATAGTCAACAGGTGCCACAACTTGTAAGGGTCTGCAAGCACTTTTTCAACTGCAAAATCATTTGCATATTCAGACTTGTGCTTTTAGAAATGCCAATATCAAGTGATTCCATAATTTTTCTGCATGATTTATTTAATATGTTTTATCTTTATTTACTTTATGCCAAATTGTCTTTCATTTTGTTTGAGAATCACCTTGTTGGTGCTAAAGTACCATTTTGATTTCTATAAAACTGGCATGTTTTGCATTTTTCTAGTGATAGACCAATCAGAGAATTGTGGCTACTTTCTGTTCTACAGGTTCTGTAAATCCTTGACCTGGTCAAATAGGTTTCAACTAATTCCAATTCTACTTCAACAGCTACAATTAACAATTGTAAAAAATCTTCCTAGCCTTCTGCTTGTTTGCAGTTGTTAATTATTTATATTGGGAGCAGAGGTGACGTCACACTGTATGGATGAAAGTTGCTGTGAAACAGGGATTTACCAAACTAATTTAAATGAATTGACATTTTAAACTGTCTTTAGCATCTTATATTAGCCCAGTTTGAGCAGCTAGCATTACTCAAGCAGCAGTCTACTTGTGGATTTCCTAGAAAAGGTAAATCGTTAATTTTGTCTTAATTTTGAGAGTTCCAAAGGGCTGCCAACCTTTCCAAATCCACAAAATTATATAAAGGCAGAGGTTGACACCTCAGTAGGATTTGATAGAATTACTTGCTGTAGTACATTCAACCTTTCTGATAAAGTTGAGTCTGGTTCAATTTACCTTTTCGCCAGATCACTAAAAAGTCTACAAGGTGGGTACAAATTGACTCACCTTCACAGATGGCTCGCTTTTCATACCGAAAAAGTCAGTTACGAAACAACCAAAACTGCAAAAGCACGCATTGGCAAAAGAATGATATGACCATAACCTAACAAGATCTCACCATTTACTGTCGCAGACTGAAGCAACAGCTGACATGCCTCTCTTTCAAAGCTTCTCACCCTTTTTGGCTTCCTCTGACTTCATTTTCAACACCTTGCTGATATTTGAAAATAGCTACATGTTAATCTGCTTCAATCTGTAACAACTTCCACACTGAAAGGTGTTGTGGTTTGTGTGACACCGTAGTGCTTATAAATGTGCATCAGACAGGGCCAGTCAATAAAACATTTGTAAACCCCTGCTAACAAACTACCTAAAGATCCAATTTAGAATAGGTTATTTGCCAAGTTGTCTGATATGTGTAGACACATTCACAGGAGCTCTGAATGGTTTGTAGGTCAGAACTGCTTGAAAACTTGGGCTAAAAAGTCTGGCTCGTTAAAGAGTAATATGAAGAAATAAAGAATGATTCAAGAGTTATTTTCAGCAAAAAAGGAAGCAAACAGACAAAAAAACAGAGTACACATGAGCCACCTTGTGATTCTTACTTGAGGTTTTGTTGTTTGAAAAGAAGATCTATAATAGTTTGGTAACTCAACATGATTCAAGGCAGCATTCCCGGCAAATAATATACTTATTTAATAATAATCTCATTCTTCAGTAGTTAAAAAAAGAAACCTCTTGTCATCATGTCATAATTGAGTTAAAAACTTACTAAAGGAAGATTTGATTAGTGAATTTTATTCTATGATTACATAAGATAAACTGATGATTCTATATGGCAGAAACACTCTTGAAGATTAAAATCTTCATGGCCTGCTTTCAATAATGCACATCTGTAAATGCTCAGTGTTTACGTAAATCACAACCACTTTAGCATGCATCCTTTAAAACGCAGCTCAGGGCCTCTACTCAGTGACTTTTTTCCTCTCGATAATGATTGATAAAGTGGAGCCTGTGGAAAAACACTGGCTGCCAGAGTAGGTGTTACATGTACAACATCACACAGAGTTAACCAAGCAGCACATGCACACGACAACATGCTGCACGCCAGGACGCAGCCTCACGTGGTTTCAGAGGTTTGATATATTTGGGAGAAAATTGCCAGAGATGGCTCTCTACTGAATTTGCAACAGAGCGTCTTCACACGCAGGCTTCAAATGCAAGTAATTGCGCTTCTCTTTAAGAGTACAGTAATTCACTGGAATTCCTTTCATCTGCATCCAAAAAGTGCAAGTTCTCATGGAATATAAGCGGCAATAAACAGCGCAACATGGAGATGGTAATGTGAACAGCATGCTGCCACTCATACGAGTAATTGACTTCAACTTACAGAGTTACAATCAGTGTCCTGTCAGAGAGGCCGAGCCCACTCCATTCCCAGAACGGAGTTCAATATGAGAAGGAAGTTTGGCTTGTCTGAAGACATGAAACCTCCGTAAAGGTGGCGCAATTTGCTTTCAGTCAAACTTTACTATATTTGTAGACAGATAATTAAACCAGTCAAACCATGCAGTTATCCATGCTATTATCCTCTCTGACAATAACCCACCACAAATAGCCTTTTACTTTTTGTGGGTGGAAAGCTTCCGTGTCTCTACTGCGGCCTGGCCAATGCTCCAGTGGTCTCATACTGTAAATAAGGAAACATTCATGTGCTATGAAATGTCTAATCCTATTTTCATTAGCATTTGTAAAATGGAAGAATGGGAGACTCAAAGTGATGCTAGTTATAGCATTTGGTCATTGGAACGAATATGATCTCTACCCAGAAAAAGAAGTTTCCTCAGTTCGGCCCAGTTCTGTCTTTTTTCTTTTTAATGAAACGACCAGAAGCTTTGTAGTTTGATTAAACGGGAGCTTTTAGACAAGCTAAAGCAACAAACATCCAGTGGTTTTGTAGACTTGAAAGACTTTTTTAAAGGAAAAATAATGAAGTGCAGCATTAGAATTGTATCTGCAGCTTTTTGTCTTCCTCTGTTTGGTATAAATGTGCATTAAATTGGGGACTTTTTTATCACTTTCATCATCCAGAAACTCACCTGTCGTATTGCATCAAATTACCTTGCACTCAAACAAAGTGGTGGCCCAGAAACAGCATCTAGGCCCCTCATAAACCATTTAATTAAAACATCCACTTCTGTACTGCTTGTCCTGCTCTGTGTTTGTCTAAAGCCAATCTAGACCCATTTCTTTCTTAAACATGGCTATTAGTTTGTTTGCCATTGACCTGCATTGCCTGCCTTCTTGAATGTCTTTTGTAAATAACTCTCATAATGTGCTCGAGGTTTCCTCGTTTCGTGTGCAATTTCCGTGTTACCATGGTTAGCGGAGCAGGACTAATTGAATCTTGCGTGTGTTATTATGATTATGGGAGAGCCTGAATGGATTCAGGGGTTTGATCTCCTGTAATCTCACTCATTACATATGGAGATACGTAACAGCGGATTATTGTCCAGCTTGATTAAAAACATCTGCAAATTTCTCATAACCTTCTTTTGCTGGATTTTAATTTTTGTAAACAGCCCAATTTTCCTTGGCCAAAAAAGGTGCTTAGACCCTGAACTTTATTTCCACTTCATTCACCAGCTTAATAAAATGGTGCAACTTAGCAGTGTTGGCAAAAAGGAGTAACTCAAGAATATTCACTCGTATTTATGTAGGTTTTCTGAAGCTTTCACTTCTCAGAGAATACCTCTCAACTACTTTCAGGCATGTTTCTGTGAACTTTGATTGTCATGGTGTGTGATTGGTTTTGTGACTTCAACACACAGAAAACTATTTGAATGTACCTAAGGTTTATTGCACAGTTGAGATTAATAGTTTGCTTCAGAGAAGCCAGTGTTTTTAACAACATACCAGAAGGTAATCTAAGGAAGAGGAGAATTACATTAGAGCAGCTTAGTGGATTGGTGTTTGAATTATGCGTATTTAGGTCAGGCCTTACTAGATGTATAATGATTGCTGGTGCAGGGGAAGGGCAATGGATTCATGGGTGGCTGAGGCAGGTGGTAAGGGGTGAGTTGTGTTTAGCATCGATCATGTGTCTCCCCTGGCCTGACAGTTAAATCAAGGAAAGTAAAATAAAGCAATAGAACGAGCAGTGGACTCCACTAAACTAGGACAAGTTATAAGGTAGGCATTGCTTGTTGTTGTATGAAAAAGGAAGCAACTTTAGATTGATTCCAATAGAGGCTCCGTATAAGTTCATATAAGTAGGACACAAAGAAGTGTGAGAAAAGTATGGATGTGGCGGGGAGTCCTGCTGGTTCTTTCGAGCTGCAACTTGTTGGGGTGATTGGAGGGTGAGGCAATGAGATTAAGGTGAACTGTCTTGAGTATCCAGTCTTGGGTCTCCTCTAAAAAAAATTGTTGATCTCCAGTGGTAATTTGTTTGCAAAGACAGACAGCCAGCTGAAGTGAGATAGGTGAGATGAAGCAGTAGAACCACAGTTACTGGCCTTTGTCAAAAGTATGTTGCCAGGTAGGAATTGCTTGTTGTGGTATGAGGCAGATGGTAACTTACCGATGAAAAAAGACACCTGGGGAGGCTGGAGTTAAGTTCTCGGTTGGTTGTTGTAGAAGACAGTATGAGATAAGTACAGGAAATCACTGAGTGCATAGTAAGTAGGAAAGGTTGGTTACTGCAACCAAATGTATTTGATGGGTTTTCTGGTGGTTGTTTGTTGATGAGGGTGAACCGGATAAGTGTGTTGGAGCCAGGTAGGTATTTCTTAACTTCCTATTATGATCCAGGAAGTGACTTTAAGATCCAGAGACTGCTTTTGGGGCTTGAGCTACGTTCCATATAGATTGTTCTAGGACAAAATAAGTTACAAGGTAAAAACAGGAAGTCACCAGGAGCATAGCAGCTAGAACAGTTTGATTACAGAACCAAGTTAGACAATCTGGCAGCTATGCAGGGTCCTGCTGGTCCTTCTGAGCTGTAACTTGAAGGAGTGATTAGAAACAAGGGTGGGTGAGGCAGTTGGCAGAAGGTAAGTTGTGGTAAATGCCAAATCTTGTCTCTTCTGACTAGTTGTTGATCTCACGAGGTTGTGGGTGTGGGCAAACTGGCAACTAATTCTAATTAAATAAGTTGGAGCCATAGGACAGGTAGTGAATTCCTACAGAATATTTTGATACACCAGGTAGGTGTATCAAAATGTGATATGGACCAGGAAATGATTTTAGGATATGAAGACAATTCCCATAGATGTTTAATGTAATTTCCTTGTTGGTTGTTCTAGGAAACAAAGAGATGCATAAAGCGTGACATAAGTTCAATAAATCTCTAGAAGCATAGCAGGTAGGTAGGCTTAATTATTGCAACTATGTTGGATAAGCTGGCAGTGCTGACAGATTCTGCCGGTCCTTTAGAGATGCAGCCTGATGAGATTATTAGAAACAGGTATGTGAGTGGCTCTGCCTGGGAAGACTCAGCAGAATGAGAGGAAAGAGAACAGAGGAGACGGCAGCACAGGAAAAACACACAGCACTGAGTCGGTTTCCTTGTTAACCAAGCTTTAGCCCAATTTCTTGCTAATATTATATTTGTTTTAAACATCCTGTATTGGTGGAAATGTGTTGGTATGGAAGTTCAATATTTGTAAATGTCATTTGGTGTCCTCTTCAACGTTATTTTTCCCTTATAAACACAGAAGCACTGGGAGTCTATAAGATACTTGTAACACATCTGTATTCCTAGAAGCTTTGTGTTTTTGGAAATGTGTTTTGCTTTTCTCGCCAAGACCTAGGTGAGAAGATTGACAGCTCTCCCATCTGTGCTGTAAAAGTTTGCTTCCAGCCACTTATTAAGATTTGCTATAATTTTTTAAAACAGTAGTTTGCTTTTTTGGGGTTTATTTGTTTTTTGCTGAGGTATTTGAGGCACAAATGGCCCTTGTATCTTAACATAGATTATGAATTACGCTTTGAAGGTACAGAGGACACCACTTTGCTTTCTCTGAGTCACTTATATAGGTTCAGAAATGAAAATCATTCCTGACTTTTTGTTAGGAGCTGCCTGCTTTGTAGTCTTACCCGCAAGCTGCCCCAGTAAACCACAGCACTTTATTCGGCTGCTTGGAAGCTACAGCAGCGCAGTTGGGGGTTAAGTTGGTCGCTCAGGGGAACTTTGAAAATTAGTTGGAGAAAAAAGGGATAGGGTAATAGTTTGGTGCATTTAACTTTCTCAGCACAGGGTTTATTTTCACAGACCATCTGGGGATTTACACTTTCAGCCTTCTGGTCACAAGCTCGAATTTTATCACTTTTATACATATGTTCTGGAATAATCATAAGCATATTAATAAAATCTGGTTACTAAATATTCAGGTTAACATATATATGTTGCATTATTGCAAATGACAAAAAAGGAGAAAGGTCACTTTATCCAATAACCTTTTGGCTTTAGGATTAAAGGTCTAATAGAAACAATGTGCTCTATTGAAGAGTTGGGGCCCTTCTACCAACTTTACTCTGTCCCTCTGCCCACCTGAAACTACAGGCCGGGATTTCAAGTCATCCCCAGAGAATAAGCTCCCCTCCTTATCCTCCTACAACCTTTGACTTGGTCAGTTTGACTGACACATACAAAGGAAACATGATGCAGAGGGGAGCGTTATCTTCACGCTTTCAAAACAGCCTTTGTTGCCTTTTCTGCAAAACGTTAAGAGATGATGAAAAAAATCTGTTATTTCCCCTGTGGCATTTTTTTGGGGCGTCTGGCTTTTAATTTTTACTTTTTTACACCTGAAATTAGCTAGTCTCTTTGATTTCTAAAAGTCCTATTTGGTACGAAGTGTTTTTATTATATTTGCATGCTGGCGTGTGCCGTATGTCTGATGTTACTCGGAGCATGAAAAAGCGGATGGCACGGTTCACGGTCTGTGCCATTAGTTTTACTGACAGCACTTAACAGCCCTTTGTCCTCCGGTGATGTCAGTCTCACAACTGGAAAGGAGGAAAGCTTTCTTGACACTTATTTGAAGTTTGAGAGTAAAATAAAAGGGGAACCTTTTAAATCTCTCTTAAACACATTTTGCTGGTGTGTTGTTAGTACTAATAGGTGGGTATAAATTGTGGGTATAAAAATGACTTGTATGACATGTTTTTTGAGCATTTTATTTAATATATTATTGCTTCTGTTTGCTTTTGACAGCAACAGCAAAGTATTTTGGTAGAAGTAGAAGTAGTTTCGTTGTTAAGATTTTTATTGTTCCCATCTTTTTAGTGAAACTAAGTTGCAATGCCCTCACGATTTCCCAATTTAATCTCAAGATCAAATCAGGGTCCCAATCAAGAAATTTAATAATGATTTAAATCAGATTCTTTGACTAAACCCTTTCCCGAAACATGCTGATGGTGGACTGTCTGGGATTTTGGTCAGCTGTGCTCATATTGTTAGCCAGTCTGCTATGCAGCCTATTTTCATGAGCACAGCTTACAAAAGGGTATTCTAGGCTGTGCACATTATTTTGTTTTTCTAAAGTATGTCGACTTTTCTTTACAATCTATATGTTTTTTCTTACACTGATAACAGTGAAAGAGAGAATGCATTTCACTGCTTTAGCTCCGTTTGTGTGTGACGTTTACCGGTGTGAAGGCGTCGCTTCATGAAGCTCTACAGACTTTGCTGGATCTAGTTCTAGAACCAGCAAAGGCCTTTAAAAAATGTCAGTGTTATTTACGTGAAGTCATTCTGTCGTTAATTTGGGTGTATGCTCAGACTTGCAGTGATAATGAAAAATTAACGCCTCTAATGTTGGGGTAAAAACTGATTGGTGTTTCATAATTTCATTCATCTTTACAAAAAACTTCAATTACATCTAAGGAAAAATAACCCCAGCTCATGATGCTGCCACCACTGTTTCACTGTGAGTATTGTGTTTCTTTGAAAATGGGCTGTGTTGTTTTTTTGTGTCAAACATACCTTTTGGATTTGTTAAAAATTTTAAGTGTGGTCTCATCATATCATGACATATTGTACCACACCGTTTAAGAAGAATATAGCCAGCCTCGAGGTTTTCTTTTCAAGAAAAAAGGACAGCTGAACTTTATTTCAAGTTTATCTGGTTCGCTAAAATTGATGTTATGTGAGTACCCTAGGACTGAAAAGTGAGACTGGATCAAAAGATGCACAAAACAGTATTTATCTAAGAGTTTCCATAGTTATGCAACCAACCTATTGCATTCTTTTTAGTTTTTACAGATTTCTCTTGAACAGTTTTGTTTCTTTGTTGAATTTGTCCTGGAAAAATGTCATAGTAAAGTGGAAAAAGCTTTTAAATGATTTATTGTAGTCTTATGCTGTTTTACAATGCCAAAACCTTGCATTTTAAGATACATGTGTACAGTTTGGAGATCCACTGTGTGTATCAAATATTAATATTACCCTACTTATCCTCCTCTTGGACATTTGTCATGTGGACTTTGTCAGAAAACCAACCAAAAGAGTCAACCATTAGGATAAATGCTGTTAGTGAGGAGCTGAACTAATTGATTTTTAATTGTTTTTCTCTATTCTTAGTGGCCCACCCTAATTACATCTGATTTTAGTTTGTATAAAACAAGGCTTTCTCCCCAAAAGAAGAAAAGTAAGCTGAAACAAGCTTTTATAGGAGAGAGATAATTTGCAGTAGAACTCCTCCATACTTTACTCCGGTAATTTTTTTTAAAAACAGTGAAAAATAAATTGTTACATATAATTTAATAAGATTTTATAAAAGTACCTGGACTGAATGAAACAATATGATTGTAGGCTGTGTAGAGTATACTGCACATCTAGTGAGCTTTAAAGCTGATGGTTGCCAGCAGTTTTTAAACTCAAAAGAAGCTTATGTTTGTAACTTACTGTTACTTCTGTTAAGTGCTTTGAAAATCTTGACTTCATTAAGAAAACAGTGCCCAACCACATTAGCAGAGGGTACAGTGGTTTTGGCTTGTTTAAAAAAGAAGAAATATTGACACAGGTTGGTAAAGCTTTTTGTATTCCCTGTTAAAAATGAACATTTCTGCAGTCACTTTTCTAAGTCAGAGTAACCTGTCTACCGTTCCTGACCAGGCACCACTTTTAGACCGTATTTGAAGGAGTTGCTGAACTTCTGCCTGAAATAAACAGTTTTATTGATTTGAGGATGTCTTCTGAAGGATTGCTGCCCATCGCTGTGCATATAGAAGGGAATTCCTGGGCTTATGAAAATAAACTCAGAGTTGGCTGACTCTCAGGGAGTGCTTGGTCGACGTCTTGATGATGACACTTTATTTTTGTTTCCACTGAGGACCCACTGAGGCCTCGGAGACACTTATAGCTTTCAGCATCCTCCCAGACCTCAACCATGCACTTTTATGTGTTTATAGTTGTTATAACAGCCTTAAAGTTCTGTAATTTGGTTGTTTTCATTAGTCTCCACAAGCTATTTCCGACTTAATGATTCAGAGGTCTGAAGTATCCCATTTACAGGGCTGTGAAATAGTATTACCCCTTGAACCTTTTCCACATTTTCACTGTATTATATTGGGATTTTATTCGAAAAAGCAACACGGAGCATGGTGAGATATTCAAAGCTCTCCATGTTGTTTCACTGCAACTTTAATCCTGGCCTGTCTGGCAATTTCCTTGGTCTTCACAATGCTCCTTGAATTAGCAACGTTCTCTGACAAATCTCTTTTGGCGTCAAAGAACAGCTGTATTTATTGTGAGATTGGATCATTTTCTTTACACTTCACAACTGTTTGCTAGTCTGTATTGATTTATCACAACATAATACACTAAAGTTTGTGTTTTTAATGTGACAACATGTGAACAAGGCGACGTGGGTTACAGCTTTGGAAGAGGCATGACTAAATCCTTTGACATTTAAATGCTGCTACTTTTAGCTTTACTTCTCTTCACAGCTTCGCCATAACAAGCAAGTCTTTTGGGAGATTAAACACTGCTGAAATGACATACTGTGCCGTGATTTTATGATTCAGTGAATATCTCAGTGGAAATAAAATTGGATTGGGCTTTTCCGCAGCCAAAGACCAGCAGAGAACTAAATTGACTCTCATCTTTAGTGAGACACATTTTCTAGTTAAATCAATTCAAGTTTATTTATAAGCGCTTTTCAGCAACAAGGCACTCAAAGCGCTGTACATGAGGAAAAACATTACAATTTCTAAGCGCTCAGTGGAGCTTTTTAGTCATGATGAAATCGTAGTCTTATACATGGATGCGAGTCTCAGTAATTCTTTTGCATTTAAACAGTGTGCTATTAAGTTTAGACTTTATAGCACACTATGTAATTTGGTCACTATGACAAGAGTAATGTTTGAAGGAGTTAAAATGGGTTTTTCAAACCTGAGAACACTGTACCATCTGTCCAGCATGGTGGTGGTAGCATGAAGCTGAGGGTCTGTTTTGCTGCCAGATGTACAGGTGTATTGCACAGCTAGGTGGCTGATCTTTGGAGAGGGTTATAAAAATGACAATCAAACTTAGTTTTGGTATAGATAAATCATGCTAACATCAAGTTTCTAGAATGACTGATCTGAAATTATTTGAAAATCCCTGGCCTCTGCTTAAAAGTCAGCTCTGTGCAAGCAAGCCAACCAATTCAAATTTGCTGTATCAATTATTCTGAAATATTTAGAATTCAGAATGCCTGTGTTTGTGAGCATTTATGTATATTTTTGATCTTGTATATATAACTGTGATCCTGTGTGAATTAGAGCACAATCCACAGTAGTTTAAAACTTATGTACGAAGTTGTTTTTAAAAATCTTTGAACTTGCTCAATGATTTCACACTTAAAAACATGGCGTTTGCCTTGGAGATAGGGCTTGGCAGTGGAGCAGGACCCACACACATACTGTGTGGTAGTCTTTCCAGGTGCAGCATTAGATGCGGATGTATCTATTAAGCTGTCAGAGGATATGCTCTGACATTACTCTTTCTGATGGGAAGCAGCAGATGAGCAGCAGCTAAGAGACTTTGGGTTCATGACATCCTCAGGGCAGGACAGGAGTTAAGAGATTTTGGCTTGTACAAAAGCAGTACCCCTTAGAGTTACCACTTCCAGGTCAGCATTGATAACTTCTGGGAATGTAGAATTACTTTGCATTGTGCTCAGTCTAGTTCACATCATAAAGCAACAGCAATATAGTTTCTCTAATTTCAAGACTTCCAATCTCTACAGATGGTTTTCTTTTTACTTTATAGTCCATAAACGACTTAGATGTTGAATGGTTTTTGAAAATAGATTCTGTTTTACAATTTTTGAACCTATAATAAGAATGCTTCTATAATAAGATTTTACATCAGTCCTTACTGAATATCTACGTGACTGCTGTTTACTCCAGAAAACATACTATCATAATGACTCTGCAGAAGCACACCAAATAAAAATCTTATTAATGGCTACTGCAAAAAACAACTTCTACAATATAACTACATTTCGTCTCTTGTCATGTGATAATTGATACTTTCCCTTTTAAAACAACTGGTATGCTGCCAACTCACAATTGCCTGAAATTACCCATAGACTGAGATACAGTTTGGAAAATATATTTGTTTCCTTTTTTTCTGAAGTTGGTTTTGGTTGCTGCAAAGACTTGACTTCGTGAAATAAAAAAAACACACTATTTGTTACCCCCAAGAAGTACCAGATGTAGGGCTAAAAATTTAAATATGACAGCTTTGTTTAACTTTGTTACACTTAATGTGTTAAAAGTGGGTAGTTGTTTAAACTGAACATATCATATGCAAATCCAGTAACATAGTTCAGAATTCCAATAACATATTTCACCTGACTGCAGTTGGTTTTCTGTAGTGATTTCATCTGTCTTGAAGAACTGCAACCACTATCCTTGAGCAGTTTGGGGCCCTGCAGTCCATATTAAGCAGCTCTGAATCTTTAAATCTACCACCTCTCACACCGCAGTCATGTCAGAAGGTCTAGGTGTAGGTGAAATATATGATTTTGTTCTTTACAGTGCTTTGCAAAAGTATTTACTCGGCTTGAACTTTTTAACATTTTGTCACTTTGCTACCACAAACTTGTATTTTATTGGGATTTAATGTGATAGACCAACACAAAGTTGGAAAAATTGTACATGTTTTCAAGATTTTTTTATATACAAGTGTGATGTGCGTTTGTATTCAGCTGCTCTTAACACTAATTACCACCATAATTCACCTAATTAATAAATAAAGTCAAAATCAGCTCCTCCAAGTCTGAGGCCATAGTCGACTGGAAAAGGGTGGCTTGTGCTCTTCAGGTTGCAGGGGAGTTCCTGCCTCAAGTGGAGGACTTTATGTATCTTCGGGCCTTGTTCATGATTAAGGGGAGAATGGAGTGGGACATCGACAGACGGATCGGTGCGGCTGCCGCAGTAATGGAGACGCTGTACTGGTCTGTTGTGGTGAATAGAGAGCTGAGCTGAAAAGCAAAGCTCTCGATTTACCGGTCGATCTACGTTCCTACTCTCATCTATGGCCATGAACTTTGGGTCATGGGCAAAAGAACGAGATCCTGGATACAAGCGGCTGAAATGAGCTTCCTCTGTAGGGTGGCCGGGCACTCCCTTAAAGATAGGGTAAGGTGCTCGGCCATCCGGGAGGAGCTCGTAGTAGAGCCGCTGCTCCTCCACATCAAGAGGAGCCAGTTGAGGTGGCTTGTGCATCTATACCAGATGCCTCCTAGGACGCCTTCCCTGGGAGGCGTTCCAGGCATGTCCCACCGGGAGGAGGCCCATGGGTTGGCCCAGGACACACTGGAGGGACTGTGTCTCTCGGCTGGCCTGGGAACGCCTTGGGCTCCTCCCGGAGGAGCTGGAGGAGGTGTCTGGGGAGAGGGACCTCTGGGTGTCTCTGCTGAGTCTGCTGTCCCCGCGATGAAGCAGAAGACGACGAGTACGAGTACGAATAAATAAAGCCCACATGCATGTAATTTACTCTCAGCTGTTATGTGAAAGCCTCTAAAGGTTTGTTCGAGAACATTAGTGATCAAACAGCATCATGAAGACCAAAAAATGTCTGAAAATAAAAAGAATATGGCACAACCTACCAAAACCCGACCGCCCACCTCAACTGAAAGGCCGGAGAGAACAGCATTAGTCAGAAAAGCAGCCAAGAGGCTCATGGAAACTTTGAAGGAGCTGCAGAGATTCACACATCAGGTGGTCAAATCTAAACTATTAGTCGGGCGCGCCACAATTCTGGCCCTAAAGGAAGAGTGGCAAGAAGAAAGCCTTTGTTGAAAAAACACCATAGTCTAGTTTAAACACACCATCCCCAACATGAAATATGGAGTTGGCAGTGTTATGCTGTGGTCTACAAAAAGACTAGAGCAAGTGAACTAGAGGTGTATTTTCCAATAGGACATCAACCCCAAACATACAACTGGAGATACAATGGAAATGTTTAGATCAAACTTTGTGCGTGTGTTACTGTGACCCAGTCAAAGTGCATACCCGAATGAGAATCTGTGGCAAGACTTGAAAATTTATGTTCACAGATGCTCTCTGTGCAATCTGACTGAACTTGAGCTATTTTACAAAGCTGTAAGAGATGTACCTCAAAAGACTGCAACTCTAACTGAAGCACAAGGTGCTTCTACAGAGTATTAACTCAGGTTCAATAAATATGAATGCATGCTACACTTTAAAACAATTATGCACTACTTTGTATGGGTTTATTGGGTAAGATCTTGTTAAAATACTTTTCCAAGGCACTGCATGCACCATTGAAGATATGCCTTTGCAGCTATATGAAAAACACAATGCATTGTCATGATTATTTAGAGATCTATGAGCTACTTATTAAAAGACAAATTAAGTCTCTATAATTTCAGCAGACGTGCAGACTTTAGATTATTACTAAATCATGGCAAGTGTTTTAAATTTAGTTGGTTTAGTGGGCTCCTAAGAGGCTCTGGAATCCATTGTGAAGGTATGCCAAGATATAACTCGGTTAACACTCAAAAGAAACTATTAATTTCCAATGTGGATTACACCTTAGCCTGGCCTAGCAGAGCTGGGCTCATCTTCGTGTTCCCCGCTTTATTTTTTAGAACATTGCATTTTGAAACACAACAGCTAATGATTTAAAACCTCCCCAAAAGTCACACTCCATCTCATGCAAATGTATTTGTGCTGCTGGATGTCCTGAGGTCACAGCAGATATTTCCAACAGAGCTGTCGGGATAGCCTGTGCCAGTTTAGCTCCCAGAATAAAGCAACGCGACTTGGCTGATCGATCAGCTTATTACCGACCTCTCCTCATCAGGGAGTGTGTTCTACCTCCATCATGACCGCAGTCAGCGCTGCGGGAAGAATAATTGCAGTGTGCAGCTAACAGGGTGGGTTTCAAGTATCCTCGCACTCAGCCTCTTGCCAGAAGAAAACACATTGATCTCTGAAGGTGATGAAATGGCTTCCTTAAAGGGCCTTGGGTCCTCCAGGAGTCTTCCAGCCTGAACACTGAACCGGAGCAAAAGCGGAGATGATCCATGCAACCCTTCCAGCCATGCTCGAATTCGTGTCATTATTCTTCTCTGAGAAAGAATTTAGTTTTGGGAAGAAACTGCTTGTTTGAGTCCCTTAAATGTAATGCAAAAAATAAAAAACGTCTAATCCAGAGTGTGAAAACAGTTTGGCAGCAATTACTCTGTAAGGATAAACTAAGTGTTGAGGCTTACTAATTCATGTGGTGCAGCAAGAGATAGATGCATTTTTAATTTCAACTTCAGTCAGAGCCTGCGGCGACAGACAGTTCCTCACATCTTAATGGATGGACTCGCTGCTTAATGAACTCATAACTGGCATCTGGACAAACATGGGCAGGATCCAACCAACACACACTCACACAGGTGTGGATTGAGAAATAAATTCATTTCAAACTCAAGTTTTCTGACCACTCCCAAGCGTTCACGCAGAAACACTCGCAGGAACAAAATAAAAATAAAAGCATTATTAACTTAAAACAGAAATCAGCTTCTGTTTTCTCTAGTCGCAGTGATCGTTGCCATGTGTAATCACTCAAATTTCTGTTGAGAGTCGTCTTGGGAGTTCCTGACATCAACAAAAATTCAGAGAATTAGTTGTAATGTTAGCGACATGGTGAAATCTCTGGGAAAGATTTACATGTTTTCTTTAAGTCTTGCAATAAAAAAAATAAAACTGAGCAAAGTACACCTTCATTGCACTCTTTAAGTGTTTATTAGATCCAAATTACAGTGTAATCAGTGAGATGTCTTGCTTTACTCTAAATTCCCCTAAACCAATCTTACTTTCTGGGGCAGCAATGTAAACACAACTCTAGCGGTTTATAACAGAAAATAAATTTGTTGATTGGAGGTGAAAGTGGTTTGTCAGCACAATACTGATTTAAACTGGATAAATGTGTCTGTGTGCACCATAAAGAATTTATGTCAGCACACCACAAAAAGGACAATAAGTAAATGTAAAAATCAGACACAATGGTCTCTTTTCTGGGGAACAAATTAAATATAATTGCAAATACGTTTTTAGGAAATGGATGTAATCATTATATTTACTCAGGAAATTGTTGCATTGGAGTCGAAAATAGGGATAATGAAGACGTATGCCGCAGAATCGGAGAGTGATGTTAAATATCCTTCAGGACATTGTTTTTCTAGGTCAGGTTGGGATCCAAATGTGGGTCTTGGGGAAAATTAAAGTAGGGCTCCAAATTCCTTCTGATATTTCTGTTTATATTAAAATGTCAAACAGATCTTTACAATCTGTTATAACAAAGGATAAAGGGGTTTCTCTACTTACTATTAGCCTAGCACTACATAAAACTCCTACTCGTTTGTATTTCTGACAATTTTTGCCAAAGCACCACTACCATTAAAACCAGGCTGATAAAAGGGACACTCTTTCAAAAGAAAATATTCAGTGTCTCGCAAAAGTACCTAAACATTTTGTCACATTACACCTTAAACCTCTATGCATTTAATTTGGATTTTATTTGAGAAACCAAAACCAAGTAGCACATAATTGCAAAGTGGGAGGCACCAAGGATCCATGATTTTCAATTATTTTGAAACTAAAACTCTAGAAAATGTGATTTTTATTTTGCTCCCTAAGTCAATTTTTTTGAAGAAATGCCTTTTGCTGCAGTTGCACCTGCATGTTTTTTGAGTTATGTATCTATCAGCTTTGCTTATCTACATACTAAATTTGTTTTCAGTTATTCTATCCAAAATAGCTCAAACTCAGTCAGACAGGAATGAGATTTTCTTGCCACAGATTCTCAATTGGATTCAAGTCCGGACTTTGACTAGGCCATTCCAAGACACAAATATGCTTTGATTTAAACCTTTCTATTGTAGCTCTGGATGTATATTTAGGGTTGTTGTCCTGCTGGACAGGTCTAACAGTTTTTCGTCTAGGATTGGCCTGTATTTAGCTCTATCTTTTCATCTAATCTGACCAGCTTCCCTGACCATCCCCACAGCATTACGCTGCCACCAGCATGTTTTACTGGGGATGGTGTATTTAGAGGGATGTGCAGGGCTAATTTTTAATCACACATAGCGTATTTTTGATTGTAAAAGATTTAGGAATATGTTTCCAAGACACCACTGCTGGTACATAAGGTTTATAATGGGGTTGTTCTTTGAAATGAACAGCAGTTTTGCTTCTGATATCACACTGCAGTAATTTGACGTCTGCCCTCTGTTTTCCAGAGACTGAACTCAAATGTCTCAGTCTAGTTTTATTTTCAGAAAAGCAAACATAACTGTTCTTATAAAAGATTGTTTTTAAATTTTTTTTGAGCGGAAACTCTTTGTGCCTCTGGCTTGTCGTCTCTCCTAAAGTGGTTGAGGAAGTCGAGGGATTAGCACAAGTAGTCCGGGTCAGTGAGGGTACAAGTGCTCTTCTTCCGGATCCAGTTTAGTAGGTCATAAGAGTAATGGGACTTTTACCGTTTCATTCAACAATACCAATGACTGATGACCACACGGACAGTCTGAAAGTGGTGGAGACACAGTCCAGGTTCTCATATGGTTGTATTGACTTACCCTAAGAAAGAACTGGATGTTTGTGTCAGAAAAGATGGATATCTTCAGACAGAATTCTGCATCTGTGTAACCTCAAAGACAAACACACTTTCCGCACTCTTGTCTGTCAGGTTTTTATATTGAACCTGCTTGTAATACTGTATTCACAAGCTTTAGTGGTTCTTTTCCAGAAAATGCAGTTATTACATAATTAATCTGCTGGTTAGGCATTCTTTGCTCGCTTTTAGAGTCTACAGTTTCTATTCCTGACAACAGCTCACATTCGTCAGCAGATGAGGAAAGCAGTGACCTTCACGGACCAGACTTATTCTAAAACATCGTTAAATTTCCATAGTTTCCGTCAGACACCGGACTCAGCAGCCCATGAATTAGCATTTCATGTATTGATTTATTCTTTGTCATGCAAAGAATAATGATCCTGGACTGAAAGGGTGCCTTTTTGCCAGACATTTCCACAAAAATGTACTTATAAAGTAACAAATGATTGTACTGGACAGAAGAAAGCCAGCCTTTGTGCAGTTTTAGTTATGTTGACCTGGATACCCAAGTTTTGTGAGGTTTAATAAACTCATCCATCCTTGTTGCGGGTATATTAAAGTCTGTTTTGACTACATCTTCGTAACTCCCAGGAATGCTTGAAAAGACATTGATCAGCAGAGGTTTTTCTTCTTACATATTCTCAACTTTTCAAATAAAAGCTACGATCCAAGTTCTGAGGGTAGTTGGATCCACCTTGAAACTGTCAGAGCTGATCATGTTGTGATTTAGTTAAACTAAACCAAATGATGCAAAGCAGATTTGTGATATTTTGAAACCATTGTCTTTAAAAGTATATGAACCAAGTGACATTTTGCCAAATATTTGTACTGAATGTTGCATTAAACATTGTATTAAGGCAGAATACCATTTCCTATATTTACCCCCACCACTGGGGTTTTAATGTCCTATTGGCCCCTTAGCTTGAGGAAAAGTGGTTAACATATTCCACCACAAAATGAGACAGTTGTTTAAGAATTCCCAGTTTCTTAATAAATTGATAAAACAGATGTAACATTTTTGTAATTGACTTTTAATAAACTATAAAACTAGAAAAAAAGTGTTCTGTGTTATGTAAAAAATATTTGAAATATTATTGAAATCACTATGAATTAACATGATTAGTCATTCAGTTTGGAAACACCTTTCATTTGTTACATTTAAATAACAAAATAAAAGCATACTTGGAAAGCAGAATATTACACAGTAATTTTGTATTTTATAAACAGTTTGAGCTGTAGTTGAATTAAAAAAAAACGTCATTGTTTTCCATTATAACTTATTTAGCTTGCGAGAGATATATGGCAACAAAACATGTTTGTTTAGTGCTTGATAATGAGAATCAGCCATGACACTAAAAATAAAACATCAGAAAACATCAAACTACTGACATTACATATTTAGGGATGATCTGAATTATTGGGCCAAATTTGGATCATTGATTAAGGTTTCTAAT
This sequence comes from Crenichthys baileyi, assembly GCA_036173005.1. Taxonomy (NCBI): domain Eukaryota; kingdom Metazoa; phylum Chordata; class Actinopteri; order Cyprinodontiformes; family Goodeidae; genus Crenichthys; species Crenichthys baileyi. Next base: position 38,284 of record JAHHUM010000452.1, on the reverse strand, counting down.
TTATGTACAGCTTTGACCTGCCGATACCAATTTTTAGCTGATTTTGATTTCTCTTTTAGATCTATAATACAAGAAGATACAAGAACAACAATTAAATTATTTTCCACATTCCAGCTCTATGTGGTTTATAATAATTTGTAGTAGGAAGAAATAATACATGAAAAAGCACTCACAAAGAGGAAAACAGGAAAAAATAATTGTTTAGTTGGCATTTTAAATTGGTTTTACTATCTTGTGTTAGCAATCAGCACAGCTAGCGTTACAAAAACAGAAGTCTCTGTGTGTATCTTCTGTCTACTATAACGTAGATCCTTACTTAACTCTAAGATCTCTAAAAGGATACCAGCAGTTCTAAATCCAACATAACAGACATAGCTTACAAGTTAAAAAGAATAAAACAGAACAACTTTGCTGTACTTTGATTGGCCTTCCTGTTACTCGCTTTCGGTCTTGCTCTCTCTCACTCTCTCACAGCCTAAATTAATACACACAGTCTTTTGGTATATCGAGAAAATGACCATTTTTAAATGTCTTGTTACATGTCTATCCTTCACCTTACTTCGTTTTAAAAACCTCACTGATACTGAAAATAGCTAACTCTTCTTCCCACAGTAACAATTTCTAATTTAAAGAATGATGTCATCAGAGCGATCTGGTGGTCCTTAGTATGGTGCATTCACTGATTTTTCTGTCTGACTGACCAATCACCGCTCAGGTGACCTAATAATATCATCTGATTCCGATTACCTGTTGATTTCTCTGTGCATTTCTAATTATAAGGGTAGATTTTTTAAAGGGGCAAAAAAAAACAGGGGGTTTGGCAAGGGGCGTAAACTGACCCCCAAAATTTAAAAGGTGGGGGGGGAAAAGGGTTTTTTTTTCCCCCGGGGGTTAAAAAGACTGGGACCAAAACCCAATTTATGCACCCTGCCAAACCCCTCATTTCTCCCAGGGACCGGTTTTTAAAACCTTTCCCAAACCCCCAAACCCAAAATTAAAATTGGGTCCCAAAAAGCTGTAAATTTTTCCCCTTTCTACGGGATCATGGGCCTTTTTCATTTGATTTTTTCCCCCTTTGAAAAAATCTGAATTCAAGGGAAAAAACCCCCATTAATTATAAATCCAAATGGGGAAACCCCTCCTAAAACCAGGGGGCCTAAACACCCCAAAATTAGAGGGGGAGGCTTATGAGCAAAAAAATTTTAACCCTGATTATTTTTTATGTCAATAGACTTTCTAAAATCTTTCTGAACCCCAAACCCTTTTTTCCCCTTTTGCCCCTAAATCAATTTTTTTTTTGCTGTATAAACCAGAGGAAAAGCTTTGCCTTTTAAAAAAGGGGAGTTTTTTTATTCTTTTCTGCTTTAAAGGGAAATCATGACATATCTGAGAAAACTGTAAATATTTTTTCTTCTCACTTTAAAATTTTTAAAACCCGGATTTTGAAAACATTTTAAATTTTAAAAAATTACAGGGTTAAAGTTTTTAGTGACAAAAGGGCATATACTGTGGAAAAGTGCATTGGGTTTTAAAAAAGGAGAGTTTTGAACCCAATTTCCCCTTTTTTTAAACCTGTTTTTGTTTTTGGGGGTTAGAGTTGGTTTACACTTTTGGGCTTTTTTTGGAAAAAAATTTTGACTTTCATTTTTGAAAAAATGGTTTTTGTTACTTTCGTGAAAAAGGGTTTTTTTAAGCGGTCTCATTATGTACATTGCGCTCTGAGACATGGCTGGTAGTGTAAATAGCTCCACCCAATGCGGGTTTTCCTTTTCAGCCCTGAGGGGGTTTTTGGAAGGGAAAAGGGAAAAAGTGAAAAGGGGGGGCCCCACTGCTCGGGGCCAATCAAAAACTTCATGGTTTGATGGGCATTTGCAAAAAAGGAGTTGTTTTTTTCATTTGCAGGGAAAGTATAAAACGGGGACGTTTATCATGTCAAACAATCCATAACTTTAAAATAATGTTTTAATGAAAAATATTTGCAGAAAGTTTGAAAACAATGGATTAATCTGCATGTTTTGTACTGCGTCCAACTGTTTGTAAAGATTTCAGATGCACAAAAAAAACACAGTATGAGGAATAAAAAAAATTCACCTTTTTGGGGTTTTTAATTTCCCTTTTAAAGACAGAAAATTTTTAACTTTTTACACACTTTTTTTTGGTCTGGGGGTTCTTTTCATTTTGCCCCATTTTTTTGGAAATTTTTGACTTAAACCCAAGACTTTTTCCTTTCACACAACAGAAAATTTTACCGGGAATATTTTCTTTTTTTTTTGGACCATTCTCTGAAAATCAGGGAGAAAATAAAGGATTTAAAAAAATTCCTGGGTAGATCAGCAATGCCCTTTAAACACACTAAACAACCTTTGTTATTTTCCCTTAGTTGCCTTTCTTCCCCTTTGGGGGTTTGGCTGGGTTTTTGAACTTCAACAAGTCATCATCTCCTGAGTTTTTATTTTTTTGGTTTCCCTGCTCATTGAAAACACTTTTATGTTAATATCAAAAAAAATTTGTGCTTTAAAAAAATGACATTTCCTAAAATTCCCAAATTTTCAATTCAAGTAAAAAAGCTGTTTTAAAGGGTTTTTTTTTTTTAAAAAAATTAAAAAAACATTTTTATTTTTCCTTGAATTTTAATCTGAATTCATCACCCCACCCATCCATACATTGGAAAAAAAAACCCACTCCCTTTTAAACTAAAAAAACATTTTCCCAGCAGAAAAAGATTCAAAATTTTTTTAACATGCGATTCGAGGGAACAATGTCCCAATAAAAAGGGGTGGGCTTTTTTTTCTCTATAGAGTTTTTTAGCTTTCCAAAAAAAAAGTAGGCTTCACCTGCAGCTGGGAACATTTTGAAACCCCCTAACCAAAAAAATTTCTAAAAAAATTTGAAAAAAAAAAAATTCCTCTTTTTTTTTAAATTTTAAACGTTTAGGGGATCACAGATCTTTAATTTAACCCCCCCGTTATAGAAAGGGGAATACTTATTTGGGAAACGGTATTTTTCTTAAACAGGAAACTGTCAACCCCAAGACTTTGCCAAAAAAAATTTTTTTTTCCCAAAAACCCCCCACCAAGCCTTTAAAACTTCAGGGAACCAGACGGTCCGAAAAAAACCTTTTTCTGGAACTTTTTCTTTTTGATAGTTTTAAAAGGGGTTTTTTTAACCCAGGGAAAATAGCAGACTAATTTACATGGCTTTCCATCCCACCACCCCTTTTGCCTACCCTTAAAAATAAACCCAAAACCCTTCATATTTCCCTGGGGACCCCTTTTTCCCTGTTTCGTTTAAAGACTATATTTCCGGCACATTTTTCTGAAATCAAAAGCACCAAATGGGGGAAACACAAAACAATTACACCATCCTTTTTTGGTTATTTCTGCCCAAAAACTTTATGAAAGAATTTTAAAAGTTTTTTTTTGATTTATTTCAGTGTCAGGTGGAAGAAAAAACCTGCTGAAAAGATTTTAACAGATTGTTCATAGCTGCTGATCCTCATCGTAAAATTCCCAGCCACACTTTATTTGTTTTTTTTTCCTCCAAAAACCATTGTTCCATGACTGCATTTGGGAATCTGTGAGAAAACAGCAGCCAAAATGCTCTTTGACCAAGTCCTATTTCATTTATAGCCAGAGGCCGGGGAATCTTTTTTAAAATACTTTCTAAAAACCCTTTTTTTGGACTTTTTTTTTTAGTTTAACAAAAATCCTTTTTTTTCTTTTTCAAAAAGCAAAAAAAATATTTTTGTTGGAAAAAGGAAAAATTTTGGAAAAGGTTTTTTGTCTTTTTTTTGTGACTCCCATTTTTTCCCAGTTTTTCCCTTTTAAAGTTAAAAATTGAATAAAAAATTTAAGGGAGGAATTTTAAAAAACCCAGGGTTTAAATATTTTGCAAATAACGAAACCGTTTTTTTGTCTGGACCAGCAGCTACTATATGGTGAATGTTTTCTTAGCACTGTCATACCACAGAAATCAGAAGGATGTCATAATGTCGTACAAAATATTTCCTCTCAGAGGTGTCAAGTGTCATTACAAAGTGAGTAAAAGTGAAGTGAAGTCCCCAAAAGTGCAAAAAACCCCCTTTCCCTGTTTTTTTTAAAAAAAACCTCAAAAAAAAAACCCTGTGGAAGAAAAACGGGGTCATGTATTTAAAGTTTGGAGTCAAACTCCCCCGGGTGGTTTTAATTTAAACTGCCCCCCCGACCCCTTTACTGGCACCCCCCTGAAAATTATCTTGGGAGGCGGGTAAAAAGGGAGAGTTGGAGGTCGAAGCTGAGCCAAACTGTGGGATCATATTCAGGGCTTAGTATCATACATAGAGTTTTCAATATGGTCATGCATTTTGCACCCTTATAACACTTGTAGACCGCAAGAAATCAGGTAGAGATAGAGTGAACCCCCTTCTTTTTTTTATTTTTTTAAAATTTTTTTTCGGTTATCCCCCTTTACAAACACGGGGAATAAGTCCCAAATTTGGATATTTGATGTGACCCGGGCGGGGAAAAAAATTTTTTGGGACATGTCAAAAGTTTCCCTGGGGGCATGAGTTTTTACGCAAAAGCCCATAGAAAGACCTGATAATTATGTTTTTTTAATTCAGGCTATTCTATTACACACCCCTTGGCTCCCCAGTGGTGAAGATTCCGACCTCGGTTGGGGCGAATCCCGGGGGAACTGAAATTTAATTACAAAAAAAAGGGTGGGGGTTTAAGGGTTATTTTTAAAAATTTTTTTCTTTTTAACAATAAAAGGGCCATTTCGGGGCCCACAACTCAACTGTGCATAGGTTTTGAAATTTCAGCCCAAAGTGCTCGGGAAACCTTTTATTTTAAGGGAAAAAAACAAAAAAAAATCATTTATTTTTTAAAAATTTTAAAAGCACTAGAATGTGGTTAATTTTACTTCCTTCATCCCAACACACATACACTATACAAAACAGGAAAGCATTATAAGTGACACATATTCTAAGTTTCAGCATTTGATGCTTGACAAAATGTGCTTCAGTTCTTTAGATTCATGTAAAAGTTTTGATACCCCGACATAGGTGGCAAATTAAAAAATGCTCTGACAGCAGCTTCAGAATTCCTTATTTATTTAGTAGAAAATGCCATAAAAAGTCATTTAGAGCACTGAAGCATGACCTGCCTCCACTGAATCTCAGGTTATTGCTTCTTCGTAGGGGTGGAAAGGCAAGTGTAGTGCTGTATTGGATAGAAGATTGCATGCATTCAACCATAAATGTGCCTCTGTGTGTGCACATTGAGGTTCCTTTTATATTAAATTTAGAACTAGTCATGGCATAATTTCAGGCAAACATCTACTGGCTGATCTTATTTTCCAGCAATGCAAGTCTTGTTTAATACTAATGGAAATGACAGTGTACCTTTCAGATATTCATTCTATATTTGGGTTTTCATCAATCTCTACATGCTCCTTTTTTTTGGAGCCTAGATTCAGTATCTGAAAAGTGTCTGATGTAATGCAACCTTTTAAACTGTCAGTCACATTCAGTTCATGTTACCACAATAACTAAATCTTCTCGCATGTCATTTGATGTTTTTTTTTACAAACATACAAACTACCTAAATACAGTAAATGCCAGTTAAGTGTTCAACATGTAAAATTTGGCAGTGCCCGATGTTGCATCACTCCCCTGGTTGAGCTTTACCAACCTGATAGTGTTGTCATTAAATTAAACAAACAGAAACACATGATTTACATTAAAAAAACCTAAAAACAAGGGCATCCCTCTTGAAATAAACCAGTGAAAGGACCCTAACGTCCACTGCCTTGGTGTATGATCCATCAGTGAACATACCTAAATGTGGCAATTAAAGTGAATTTAATGTCCAAATTCTAGCAAAACCTTCTCATGGAGAGCAGTTTGACTGTGAGAAAAGAATATCAAACCCATACATCTTTAAGCCAAGTCTTTGTCTAAAATGTATTTTGTTTCTTTTTGTTTCAGGACCTCCTGGTAAGAGAGGAAGGAGAGGCCGTGATGGAGAACCTGGTATGTACATTTAAATTTTGGATCAGAGATCAGAATTGTCTCGTTGAGAAAATTAAAAAAAAATTATTCAGTTGGAACCCGGCAAGTTTCATTCAGTTAGATAGAAGTACAATGCATATCTTTAGAGGCCAAAATATACGAGAGAGGTTGTTTCAGGGCATGCTAGGATTGTTTCATTTTCTATAGAAGCAGAAAATGTTCAAAGTAAATAGGGGAGATGATGTAGTTTAAAATGAAAATAATGCCATATTTTCTTGATGGCGTTATCTCTAGTTTGAATCCATGTATCCTCCAGACCTAATACCAGACATGATGTAAATGTGTTCACTTAGCATTATAATAAATCATTCTTGTTAGGACACACAAACTTGTCATTGTGTCTTGATACCAAATATAACATTTTATGATTATAACCTCGGAGGACCAGAAGCAGCTGTGTGTAAAACTGAGATTACTTAAACACCTTCCTTGGGAAACCACAGGATATCCGTAAAGCTTTTGGCGATTTTCCAGAGCATTCAGATGTGTTATAGCTAGATTTCTCAGATCTTGCGCCATGTGACAATATTTTTTAAGGTGATGTCTTTTCATGAAGCGTTATCAACTTGCTCTCAGCAAGCTGAGTTCATTTGGTGAAATAGGCTAAGTTTAAAACTCTTATTCGAAGTAAAACAAGAAGTACTTCTTGAGCTGTTGTGTTAAGAAACTGAGAAAGATTGCTCGTCAGCTAGTGGACAACACTCAGTTCAAGAAGCCTTGTCACATCAACTCAGTCACTTTTAAATCAGTAATTTGGTCACACTTTGGGTAACCAGCACAAAGGAATGATGAGGAGTACCACACAAGACAGGAACGATTGATATTTATTCTTTACTCTGTTAAAAAACTAAAAGAGCATTAGTGCCACCTCATATTGAGACAAACGTTAATATTTGCACTGGTCAAACCTGGATTTAATTATTTTTAACAGTTTACAGGATTTGAGAAACCCTTTTTGCTAAAGAAAAAAAAATAGAATTTTTAGTTTTCCTAAAATATTGTTGTTTATTCTCATGAGCCCGGGATCATGTATTGTCTCGTTTTGTGAGTAGAATGCATGGTTACATCCATAGTTCTAAAACAGTAAATAAGAAAGCGCTATAGCAATGATCTCTGAGACACAGACATGGAAACCCATCGGTTTGAAGTACTTTCTGTTCTTTCCAAAAGTGGATGTTCCAGCAAGTCATTTTAAACAATGCAACACTCTCAGAAACTGCAACCCCAAGAGCTCCATGCCAGAACTTACAAGCTGTTACAGTAAAAAAAAAGAATACAGCTGCATCTGAGCAAAATAGAAGACTGTTGAGGAATTCCCTTTGCACAAACAAGACCAAAGAGCAAACAACTAACTACAATAAACACCTCATACCAACCTTCAGGCATGATGGTGGAGGAGGGTTCCTTTGGATTTACCTTCCTGTCACAGTACTTAGATGCCTTAATATGTTTTCCTGCTAAAAGTACACAGGAAGAAAAGATTTACTGGCATGAGGCAACTAGTTGTGGTTATAGTACACCTCCTAGTTTCATTATGTTTCTGTCAGAAGCAGCAACACTTTTGCAAACAGTTGGCCCATATCAACAACCACCACAGGCTATTGAAGGGCAAAAAACGCCCTGGTAGCAACGAAGGTGTTTTACATACATAGCACCACGGTCAAAATGCACACAGCCAACAAATCATAGGCGATTTAGGGTTCACGGTAGTTAAGTTCCAGGGAAGAACAGTTCAGAGTGACATAATGGAAATGCACCTTTATTCATATTCTTTGTCTACCAAATTATTGAGCAGAGTCAACATGAGACCATCTATGAGACAGCTAAAGTTTGGCACAAACAGAATGCTAAAGGAAATGCTGAAAGAGAAAAGCATCAAGGTGTTGCAATGGCCTAGTCAAAGCCCAGACCTTAGCCTGAATGATATTGCAGGACCATGGCAGCATCAAAGGAATGCTGCAAACCTCACGGAACTTAAATAACACTGCAAAGACTGGATTTTTTTTGTTTTTTTACCAAAACCCTGCAAGAGACTGGTTAGCTCATTTTAACTTCGTATGTTGGCTCCAACTCACTGCTGGTAAAGGCAGCTGTACATGTAATTGAATGCCCTGATACTCAAAAACTTGGGATTGAATAATTGGGTACGTTCTTTGTGCCGTGGCTGCAATTAATATGTCCAATATCCCCCATCCATCCTCTCATGCACTCTCTCCCCTGATCTGAATCAAGAATCCTGGCCCAGCTGAGGCAGTCGGATATCAGGGAGAATTGGATTTCGTACAGTGACACCTCTACAGCCAAAGAGTGTCGCCACAAATTGAATTTGCAGCAAGAACATGCACTTGGCAGAGAGCTGCATCCACACTCCCTTCACCTGATAGAAAAGTGATAATGGGCTCTCGAGTGTGTTGGCTTTCTACACTCGAACATAGTGCAATAGAGCACAGTGAAAGGCTTGGGAACAAAAGTATTGCCCTTGTAAAAAAGAAATTATACAGACAGGGCAAAGCAAGGGGAGCATGTCTGGGTTCACAGCCTGAGAATCAAACTCTTTGTCTTTGAGGGAAAATATATATAAAAAGTTATGTTTAAAGTCAGAGAAATGAAACCTAGTTTTGCTGTTTGAGTAATAAAGATTGAATTCAGCCCTTTTTTTCCAAATTAATTTACGATCCTTTAAAGGTCGTTTTATGTGTTCCTTTAAAGGTCGTTTATCTTGTAAATTGGTGTGGTGAGGCTCTATTTTTCCCATGTTTTTTATACATGTAATACAAAAACTATTCTAGTGTACCATTTCAGAGAAGGAAGATGAAAACTGGGAAATCAAATGACAGACAAAACTTCAATGTTACAACTGGCTGTGAGTCTGAAGTAGGTGTTGTTTATGCTGAGCCTAACTCCCAAATAAACATCCATTTCTCCAGCATCGTTGTGAATAGACATTTTATTTTGCTTTTCAACCAGAGCAAATGTGGAGAATGTGAATAGTTTCCTCTTGACAAATCAATTGGAAACAGCAAACAGACTCATTGTGTTTAGGACACAGTGGTTGAGTAGACAATAGGGACAATGAGCTTCAACAATCTGTGTAATATTCTAAATCATATTGTAAATTTGGATGAAGCATGTTGACAAAATATTAAGGCTTTGTAGATGCCAGCAAGGAACTCAAACTTTCCCATGTTTTGTCACATTTAAACCAAAAACTTCAGTGTATTTAGGTGATGGAGCTACTCGAAAAAGCACATAATTGTAAAGTGGTAAGAAGAGGATATATGGTTTGGACAATTTTTTAGAAATAAAAATCTTAGAGTGGTGTTCGTTTGACCGTCCCACTCTCAAGTTTATTTGCAGGTTTTTTATTCCTGGATTGACCTGTTATCCATCTTCCCATTAACTCAGACCAGCTTTCCTGCCTCAGCTGAAAAAAAAGCATGCCACCACCATGTTTCTTTGAGGGGATGATGTGTTCAGGGTGATGTGCAGTGTTAGTTTTCTCCCACAGATGTTATTTTGCATGTAGAAAAAAGTTTAATTTCGATTCTAAGTAGAGCACCTTTGTCACAGTTTATCCCTGACCTGTCTGCCGTCTGCGTGAAACGTCTTTTTTTTTGTCCCCTTTACAAATATCTACAACTTTGTGTTTGTCTGTCATGTAAAATCTCACTAGAATACATTAAATGTGTAGTTGTTCCATGACAAAATGCGGAAAATTTTAAGTCGGATGAATATTTTTGGAAGACCTCATTGGAAAATTAAATTAGAGTTTCAGGTCACTGTTGCATTAAACTTAATATTTCCTATTGATATAATTTTGCTTACTTAATAACAGGAACACATATACTTAGAATCTCTCAGTTTTGAAGATCAGCACAGTTTGTTTGTGGTATCCTTTGATTTAAAACAAAGTCCTTGACAGGCACAGATGTGATGAGCTCTTCACTACAAGCCTTTCATTAGTCTTCCAGACGTTCCCAAAACCTATAATGTTTTTACACTAAAGCAAGTCATATGTTTTTCATGATTCACTCTAACCAAAATGATCATTTCTGAAGGCAGGAGGAAGCTTACAGGCAGGCTTTGCGGGAACTGACAGGAAGAAAAATTGGAAAAAGACATAGTGATATTTTCCGGTGTTAAATGTGAATGAAATACTTCATTAAGATCACTTGTTTGCTTACTAGGGACTTATGGAAAAGGAAAAATGTGGGATGAATGAGGTTTTTCCCAAAGAAACGCCACAGTGTCAAAATGTTCTAACAGGTAGTCACTGCTGGAAAGGTTGGGTTAAATATTTTCCTTCTATGTGAACAATCAAGACTTGTTAGTTTGGTACCAGCACCAATGAAAGGAGGAACTGATCCTCAAACTGACAAGCTCCAGAAAGTGAGTCTTACAGTGGAATAAATGGGTCAAGAATGAACTTTTTGATTTCCCCTTAAGGATAAGATAAGATTTTGCTATACAATGCTTGATCCTTTGACATTTACATCAAAAACACTTTGGGCCTGATCTTCAATAGTTTTGCATGTACAAAACCACACTCAAAACGTTTTGCGTCCGCAAAGGTGATCTACAAACCAGGTGCTAAAATCAGTGTTAAATCAGTGGGCGCAAACCTTTTAGCGTGTTTGCCTTCATGAAAATGCAAAACATATGATAATGACCCAAACACGCAAATGTATGGGAGGGGGATAATACCTTACCACCCGCAATGCAATTTATCAAACCAGAAACAGATTGCGGGTGCTGTTCTGCGTCTAGATTTAGCACGTTTAAATGCAGGTACTAACTGGAACGCAAAGAGAATCATCTGTACATGTGTCAGCAGATTTGGGCTGTCAAAAATAGAAATAACTAAAATAAGCAAACAAAAGCCAAAACATTTTTCCTATGATCAAAGTCCTTCCAATCCTTTTTTCTTGCGTCTGGATCAATCCTGCGCGCCATTTCTGTCAGTGAGATCATCTCCTGCTGAAGCACAAACCTGATCATGCAGGGGTGCGCTCATAACTGATCATCTGCCAGAAAAGCACAACTGTAATTGCACATCATGCAAAGGACCCGTAGTGCTGTGATGTTGATAATATATTTAATAGGAAAGAAATAAAGTCATTATAAGGCTATGTAAATTCTTCATTTGCAAACTGGACACTAAAATCACTCCTTAGCAGGTTTGGAGGTCTGAAGCTCCATATGGCGAGTCAAGCACACAGCCCCGCTCCAAGCACCCGCGCCGCATCCCGTCCCCCACCCCACAGTATGCAACGACGGCAAGGCATCTACCTCAGCTTCCCGGTGGTCGCTCTCCGATGGTGTCTGACCTCTTAAGGGAAGCTGCTAATAGACTGGAGGAATTAGAACGCTGTTAAGAGGTTGAACACTGAACGTCTGCCTGCCGAGTTGCCATTGATAAATGCTTTTTGGTGGGGAAAAGCCATGGAGATTCGAGCTATGCGGGCTAAGGCTAGCCAACCAGTAGGCTAAAGACACAGCCCCTCCTCATTTGCATAATGAGGCAGAAATGCATATGGAAATGTAAAAAGCGCAAGCATAAATAAATAGCATTGAATAAATAAATACAGTAAAAAAATACAATGCAAAAATAAATCAGACAGAAAATATTAAAACATACACATAAATAAATACATTGAAAAATAAGTAATTAATAAATAAAGTTGAAAATTGTAATGGATAATAAATAAATAAATAAGTAATTATTACAAAGGTGAATAAATAAAGAAGCTAATTACATTAGATATATACATTTATGTCTCATTGAATAATTTAATTACTGCCTACATTTATTTATTTACTGCGTTTTTTTGTGCAGTTAATCGCATGCTTATTTATTTATTGAGCATTTATTTATTTTTAGATATATTCTTAATTATGGCAGGATAGGTCCTCCATATCACAGGTGTGTTGGAGAACATTAGTGAACAGACAACATCATGAACACCAAGGAACACAAAGACAAGTCATGGAAAAGGTTGTGGAGAATTTTCAGGCAGGGTTGAGCATTGCTAAATCCCTTATCTGAAAATGGAACACTATGTGTAACAGCAAACTAACACCCTGAGCTCATACCCACAATGAAAAAGGGTGGTGGCAGCATCATGTTGTAGGGATGTTTTTTTAAGCAGGGACAAGGAAGCTAGTCAGATTTAAACAGTTCACCTTCCAGGAGAGCTACGACTCTAAACATCCAGCCAGGGCTACAATAGAATGGTTCAGAAGCATATTCATGTGTTACAATGGCCCAGTTGATGTCCAGATTTGAATATATTTGTGAATTTTGTGCAAGACATATAAAAAAATATGCTTTTTATAGGTAGTGTCAGGCCCATCTGACTAAGTTTGTGGTATTTTGAAAATAAGAAATGACAAAAACTTCCTAGATGTGCAAACCTGGTGGAGTCTTGCTGCAAATGGCAGTTCTTCAGTCCTATAAATCAGGTGGATGAATTAAAACACATGCCACAATTTTCAGTTTTGTTTTGAAACTATGTGTGATTTTTAATTCCCTTCACAACTTCCAACTGCTTTGTGTTGATCTATCACATAAAATCCCATTAAAATACATGGAAGTTTGTGGTTGTAATGCACTTTTCAAGATGGTATTCATACCTACCTTCCTACTTTTCCTACCTACTTTACTTTAATTCTACATACTTTCCATCCCTCCTACCAACTTGCCTTCAATCCTACCTAGTTGTCGTCCTTCCTACCTATTTTTAGTACTTCCTACCAACTTTCGTCCCTCCCTTCCTTCCTTTCTTCCAAGTTTCCGTTCTTCTTCCTGCTCCTTCCAACATACTTTTCTTTTTTCTTCCTTGCTATCTACCTATCTATCGTTCTGTCTTCCTCCCTTCCTTCTGTTAGGTAGAAAGTAACTCCTAAAATTTGTGTCATCCTAAGCTGTAATAACCTTTGGCATAATGTGAGAAATTTCATGCACCATAAAAAAACCTTTTCCAGTGAATTCTGTCAAACCAGTGTAACTGACTGGGGTCAGTTGAAGTATGTGGAACTTAAAAATAGAGCTTTGAGTGTTCAATGCTGTGTGCTGATAATATATTTTTTGAAACTGTTTTAGGTTATATCATGAAGGTTTAATCAATGTAACTCCACAAACATTTACCTGATTGATGTGCTTTAAAACAAATCATGCCCATTTATCACTTTGTCTCATCGGTTTTGTTAATTTATTCCTCAACTCTGTTAAAAACAATTTCATCACATTGAAACATGTCAAAAAACACACTTTGTAAAAGGGTTATTAAAACCAAAGTGGTCTCTTTTAATTCAATTACCTATTAAATAGCAATGTAGAAGCTTAGCCCACTGAGCCTCAATCTCACCACTCCCCATGGGCCCCAGCTGTCGGAGCGATTTGCTCAAGTCAAGAGGAAGAGCAGGTTGGGGGATGCAGAAATAGTGAAGAAATAAAACCCTTTTTTCTCAAGGTTGAAGCTGGGAACCCTTTTAATAAAAAGCCTAATATTTGCTCGGTTCTGGGGAGTGCAGCATTGTGCTCTGACAGAGTCCTTTGAACTGCAGTAATTGGGGAAAAAGTGTCACCTCACAAAAATTGTTGGAGATATTTAACAAGCGCACAACCCCTTGTATAATAAAATCAGAGCCACTTACAAATGTAAAATGTGATTGCCAGGCCTGATGGCAATTTGTTTCCAACTGAATGGAAAACAAAGTTTTAGTTCCATACTTAGGAGCATTTCTTTGAAGCTATTTCTCCTTAAATAACAATTTTCTGCTTTAAAATAGTGACGATTTTATTCTGTTTGATTGATGTGTAAAATTCCGCTGTGTTTTGTTTTCTTTTCTCTTTCAGGACCTCCTGTAAGTATTCCTGCCTTGTTTCTTCATTTGAGAGATCAATGTGAAGGTAAAAACGCAGCAAACATGGTTAATGCGAGTCACCTTAAAGCATAGGCCCCAGAGGAGAAAGAGGTCCAGATCTGCATCCCTCTGATTCCTCGATATGCAGAGGAGAAACAGCAGAATTCGACAAGGTCACATAATAAAAGTTTTTTTCTCTCTCTAGTTATTAAAGAGCAGGAAAGGGCACGCTCTTGTTATTGTGCCCAATTCACCTTGAATTCAGTTGGCAACGCTGTAGGGAAGCCAAAAAGTCACAAAACAGTCCTGCATGTAATTGCTCTTTAAAGTTTAAGGGCATGCTATGCAGAATATTCCTTAAGGAACAGAACATATGCCTCAGCAATCCTCATTACCTACTAAAAGAAGGTGGCACAGTGTTACTCTGAAGAAAGCTTTTAATAATTGTTTTGGATTTTTCTGGCTTGCAACCTTTTGTCAGTGCATATAAACAGCTGTCATAGAGGTGTCTCCTCCTCCCTCATCTCTGCTCTCGATCTGTTTGGCTGAAACAGAGGGAAACTTACAGACACAGTAATGTTTGAATTTTATTTGGAGATGTGCAGATGTGTTTTAAAAAGTCTCTGTTGTCATTGAAGATGTCATATAGAGGTTTTTTTTTGTCCCTGATATCGATCCCAGTCATTTAAGATGTGTACCAGTTCAATTCAACATTCTAGTTATTACAATCAGTGCCATGTAGAAGCTAAAAGAAATCAGTAGCTTTAAAATGTGGCAAAATAACATGTTTTTTCATCAGTAGCACCAGTAGTAGAAGTATTGATTTTGCCCAATTTGATTAACTCACCAGACATCCTTTTTAATGACAAAATGGCACATATTCTGTGCCATGGACTCTCTGCAGGTCAGACTCAGTATGTTGTTCCAACACAGGGTTAACTGGCTTACAAAACTACTATTAGGTTCACTCAGTGCATCAAATTAAGCATGAACAGCTGTATAATTTTTTTCCTAAAGATATATCTGACTCAACCGTACAGCTGCAGTCAGCAATAAACTCACATCTTCTTCAAGATGACAGTCTTTTTAATCAGTACATTTAGCTGAAGCTAGCATGGCTAATTGATATCTGTACTATTTAATTGTTTACTTCATCATATTATGGTTCCATTTCATTTTCTGAGGACAAAACTTGAAGTTGCTCTCCTGAGATAGAAACAGCACATTGCTATGAACGTCTTAAAATTTATTGAGTCATGTTTCAGCTGCTTTCTGCACAGTTGTTCCCCATACCAACAGCTGTCTGACAGGATGCAGAGCATATCATATAAAACAGGCAGAATCGAGCTGAAGCAGGTAATGAGTAGAAACACCTGTAGTGTTGAGGAAAAAACACAGGTTCGTTAGATCAACAAAAATTGCCATGCCCCATAGTTCTGCAACCCATGCACACAAAATTAGGCTAACTTGTTTAGAAAATGGACGTGCACAACATAACCGCAAGACTTGCAGGTGTTGTAGCTGACCTACAGTTGAACAGTAGACCTACAAGAGGTATCGGGAGCTCTCCATTCAGATTGTTTAGAAAATTCTTAATCAGGATCGATCTGATCCCAAGTATTGGCTCAGGACATCCCTGGCTGTTATATATATATTTCTGTGAGTTTTGGGTTTGCTGTGCCCCTGTTGCAGCCTGTTTAACTTGAATAACATAGAGGTGCTTTCCTACATCTACTTGCACAACCTATTAGGAACTGTCCTCCACACACAAGTTCATATTTATTGTAATTTTGGGTCAGCTGCATCCCAAAAAAATCTCCTGATACAATAACTTCTTAAAACAAATGTCCTTGAGGTTTTCTGTCCTTTGCCCGCTCATTGGCCTATAGTTTCCTTTGTCGTTTGTGTTTGATGCCACCTTTTAAATCGGACTTTACCAAGGCATATGTGCTGTTTTTTTGAGGAAAAGTCTGTATCGTCACAAAGGCTTCACATGGTGGTATGTCGAAGGAGCTGGAGAAAGCTGTTGGACACATTAATTTGATCAAATTCAGATCATACAGGCTTTGAGT
Organism: Crenichthys baileyi; assembly: GCA_036173005.1. NCBI lineage: Eukaryota > Metazoa > Chordata > Actinopteri > Cyprinodontiformes > Goodeidae > Crenichthys > Crenichthys baileyi. The sequence continues at coordinate 22,294 of JAHHUM010000452.1, read as the reverse complement.
TTAATTGGACAATCAAGGGGACACGATAATCCAACTAATTAACCAGCTAATATCAGTTAGTTATTATCAGTCTGATATTAGCTGCAGAACAGCAAAAATAACATTTGGTGCAATAAGCATATGAATTAAAGTTAGCATAAATCTAACTATCAAAATCAAAATAACTACTGTGGAAAACATTATTATGTAAGCAGCAGTAGTAATTGTTTTTCCTTTTTTGTTGTAGACAGAAGTTAGATTATGTTGTATATTTTTTTTTATCAAAGGTTTGTATTAAACTGTAATACTGTCTATGTTTACTCATTAGATGCAGCAAAGGGGCAATTACAGAAGTAAAAATGTAGTCCTTTTATTAGTAATGTGTTTACTTGTCATGGCCAACTGGCAGGAATTAGTAATCATAATACATAATCAAATTTACTTCTTCATCACTGCCTTCCACTAATAGGGACCCTTGTTGCTGTCATCTGGGCAGTCTGCTTTATAACATTCCTGCTACCATCATCCATCCCTGGCAGCTCCCAGGACCTGCAGAGATTATCTCACCTCATTATGCAGGCTGCGGATCACAGATTCACTCCTCAGAACAGATGGAAAACTTCAGAGTTTCCCCTAAAGATGAAGAAAAACACATACATGCACACATAAGCAGTAGGGCTGTGACAGTTTGCTTTATAACCAGGTCAAGCAGGCACTGCGTGTTTGTACGCATATGTCTGCGTGCTGCTACTTTCTTTTTTTGTACATAGCCCAGAGGCAAGTGTGGCTGAATAGGTATAATAGCGTGTGCCGACTGAGCTGTAAAAGTTGTAAGTTAATCCTCTGAGCCTTCTCAGACACTCGCTTGTGGGGCTCTGGGATATAAGTAAGTGCAGGTGGTCTTGCTTTTCTGCTTGTCTTGCCTAGTCTTATAGCTGACAAATGAAATCATTCTGTGAGATGTCTCGAAATAGGACAGAAGTCCAAAAATTGTATGAAACATTTGTGTGGTAGGAGTAGTTTACATCTACCCATGCAGGATAACTATGCATTAAAATATACAGAATTAGTGCTTTGTGTGTGACTTTAAATTTAATTCCCTTGAGTACTTGACAGATTTTACTGGGTGGCACAAATAGCAATAAATATACAGACCATAAAAAATATTTATTGAACATTCTTTTTTGTGAATTAGCCTGTTGACATAAGTTTAACTTCAGATATTTGTAACAACCTAAGTAATCCACATGCATCCAGAAAATCAACACAAAGTATTCCATAAAATTAGTGTAATAAAGTGTTACTAGTATTTAATGATCTTACTGAAATGTATTTAATTTGTTTTTGCTAATAACAAGTTCAAGACTAGTTATATGCATTGCTGAGGTGTGATTTGAACCCCTTCTTCAACAAACTCTGTCTGGAAATCTTGAGGGCCCTGGGGGTCTCTTTTATGTAATCTTCAGTCCACTTTTTTAGTTATTTTATTCAAATTCAATTAAATTTAAAAATACTTTATTAATTTCAAAGGGAAATCAGATGTTGTAACTTATATTATGCAGGTTTCTTCAAAGAGCCGTTGTACAGTAGATGCTCATGGCTGTGAGCAGGAAGGATCTCCTGTAGCGGTCTGTCTTACACCAGATCTGAAGAAGCCTCTGACTGAAGACAATCTGTTGTTGTACAACAGTCTGATGAAGAGGGTGCTCAGGGTTGTCTGTAACAGTCTTCATTTTATGAACAATCCTTCTTTGCACAGTCATCTCCAGAGGTTCCAGAGGACTCCCCAGAACTGAGCTTTTGTTAAGTCCATGGCTCTGATTCTGCTGCAGATGATGGCAGAAAAAACTCACCACCTATAGTAGATATGCAGCATCTTTCTTCAGACACTGAAGGACCTAAGCTTCTTTAAAAAGTACTGCTTTATCGGTTCCTGTAGATGGCTTCACTGCTGCATCTCCTGTCCAGTCTGGTGTCCAGGTGAACTTCAAAATATTTAAACTCCTTCACTAAATCCACTTCTGCTCCCATGATGCAAATAGTGTTTGACTTAATCCTGTTTCTCCCGCAACCTACAATCATCTTCTTTGTTTTATTCACATTCAAGATGAGATGATTGTTTCTACACCATGCCACAAAGCTGTGCACCAGCTCCATGTACTCAGCTTCTTGTCCATCTCTGATCCACCCCACAGCTGCAGAATCATCTAAGTATTTCTGCAAATGACAGCAGTCTCTCTTCTCCTGGATGTCTGAGGTGTACAGAGTGAAAAGGAATGGTGAGAGTACAGTCCCCTGTGGTGCTCATGTGCTGCTAACTCCCTGGTTAGACACACAACCACTCAGTCTCACAAACTGTGGTCAGTTTGTTTGGTAGTTTTTGATTCAGGAGATTGTTGAGGCCTCCACCTGAGTCTTCTTTGATTTTCCCAGTGCATTAACACAATTCAGCTTGATTTGCTTTGTCAGAAAGCATCAGTTTCTGACAAAGCAAATCAGGTTGAATTGTGTTAAATGCACTGGAGAAATCAAACAACATGATCCTCACAGTGCTCCTGGCTTTGTCCAGATGACGGTGGGTTTGTTCAAGGTGTATGATGGCATCTTAAACTCCAACTCCACGTCAGATAGCAAACTGGAGGGAGTCCTTATAGTTTATTGTTTCCTTACTCAGGTGGGCCAACAAGAGTATCTCCAGGACTTTCACAATGTGGAATGTCAGGGCAACATGTATATAGTCACTGACGTCTTCGAGCAGAGAAAAACAAGACTGTGAATTGATTTGTCTATAGCAGATCTTGCTTTAAAGATGTATGAATCCTTGACATTTGCATAAAACAAAATTCAACTTTTTTGTTTTCTCTGCTAGAGTAGCTAAGATTGTAATGTTCTTGATCTCTTTTATCATCATAAAATGTTTTTGTCCACTATCTTGGTAACAAGAAATCCCTTTTACATGGCATCAGTTTCGACTAGGTCAGCCAATATTAATTGGAACTGATAGCTAGCAGGTTTGCTGTCTAAAGTTGACAGATTTCAGATATTTTCTTGGCTTTCTATGCCCTGTTGCAGCTTTTTTTTCATTTGATGGATACTTACTCCCTGTGTCATTCCACCTAATTACATAAATCTGTACTTATGCATTTACGTATGTATTTGCATGTGTGGATTTCTTAGGTTGTTTCTGACATTTAGGGTGCATTTCCTGTACTTAGCTTCATTAGGAATATATTTTTTGAGAAAAATATTGACATGTTCAATGCCTTTTTTTTGTGATAGTACACTGAACTGAATTTACTTAATAAAAAAAACTAAGAAGAGTGGCTTACCCAGTGCTAACCAAATCTGAGAGAGACAGTACTATACGTGATCGCATGTGGTTTCTCATTTGGTATGTCCACCCGGGGGATGGTAGGGGACACATTGCTATAAATATTCAACAGCTCTGATTTTGACTCAGGAACGCCACGTAAATTGTACACAGCCCTCTGATCCCCCCATACAAACCAACCATTGCAGAAGACGTCATCACAGATCTGCATGACCTAATTGTTGTTCTTTGAAACTGATAAATGGACAAGAACGCACAGTTGTTAACTTCAACAGCCTTGAACCTCTTTAGAAGTTTGTGTTTCCAGTTAGACATGGAGAGGCTATTTGCTTTTGTTATGATTTCCATTTTATTCACACAGCTTGAGCGTTTCAGTCTGTTTTGCTGCACAGGTTAGTTGTTGGATGATCCCGTGCTTCATACCTATTCATCTTCTCTTGTTTGACTTGAAAAACAAATGTATTCGAGTAACAGATACGGGTTAATGGAACAGTCAAGTGTTTTCCTCTTTGTACTACTAAAGATGATTAAAAGTGTTTTTTCCGTTTTTTAATAAAATAATAGTCCAAAGTGTTTAAGGAGGCAAAGCAGATGTAAAAATAAACAGGCAAATAAAGAAAAAATTTATAGGGGAGGAAAAGTTTTTATTAGCAGTGCTGATAGGTGATATTTGCCAGTTAAATAAAGTAGAGAGATCAAAATAATGGATGAAAACAACCTTTTTAAAGTAGCCTAACACAAGATAAGACCGATTCTAAGTGCACCACAAATAGTAATTTAACATGACCTTTTAGAGTGATACATTTTGATTTTACTTACAAATGTGGAAGACATGAGTGTGTGTCCTGCACCAAGAAAACTTATCCCAAGAGCAGAGAAACCTAAAAACTTTCCTCTACTGGAAAGCTTAGCAATAACAACTAACACTGAGCGTCAGGGAGGGCTTTGTATGTTATTATAGGAATTTGAAATGTATTTTAAAATTCACAGGGAGCCAGTTCAGAGAGGTCAAAACTGGAGAAAAGTGATCCTTGTTGGCAGTACTACAGTTAGAACTGTGGCTGCAGAATTCTCAATCAACTGTAAGATGTCAAAGGTCAGTTAGAAGAAAGCCCATGAGGAAATGCAAGATAACAGCGACTCAAGACCGAGGAGAGGGTCACATTCAAGAGCTAATTTCCCTAAAGCCACCTTAAATGCAAACATTTTCTAGCTCTTTAAAGCATATTATGCTACTGGCTTAGTACCTGACAAATATGACCCTTTTGGGCTAAGGAAAGATGCTGCTGGATGATACAAAATCCTGGCACATTAGCATAATGCTTCCACCTTTGGTTTTATGCCTGCTCTACAGCATTAAATCCCAAATGTCACAACCAGTTTACCCTAAAATTGGTGATCTAATAGCAGTGCACTATTCAAGTAGGAATATGCCAGTGGGTTAGCTGGTAACTGGACTTGGAAATAGTTTATACGGCTAACTTTTACTATTTTCACTACATGCGACACCCATATTTAATGCTACGCTCGAGGGTGCTCGGTGAAATCCAGCTTTCCCATTTTAAATTTATCTTCAAGGGGTATTGTTGTTTTTCCAACTAGGAACTTGAAAACTTCTCAGTTTAAAGTGAATGTGCAATAAAATGTCATTATACTAGTCAAATCTGTGACAATTGCATAGGTTTGTTTGTGCCTTTGTGGGGCAGGATGCTTTTGATCGTAGTGAAACTGTTGATATAAATAGGCATAAACTATGAAATATTTGTTCTTTTTCTCATCTTTCCGAGAATATGAGAGCGGTTCATGTGAAAAAATAAACCTCACCGCTGAATGTGCACACCATTTAGCACCAATCAGGCATAAAACACTGCCCGAGAGACAGCAGTGAACTACTCACTTACACTGATGTTTTTTTTTTCTTTTTTCTTCAAGCACAGACTGAAATGCCACATCAAATGATAATTAAACTGAGAAACTAATGCACATTGAAATCTAATTAAAATGGACAATTTAAAGATGCTACAATGCTGGAATGAAAAAAAATATATATTTTTGCCAGTCACACTGGCCTCTCAGCGGACACCAGTTACTGGGTAACACAAACCATCTCTAAAGTTCAGTCATGTTGGAAGTCAGGTAAATAAAGCCATATATTCTTGCATCTGTGTTTGACAAGTAGTTTCCACCTCCCTGCTCCATCAGTGGAGATTCCTGCGATGCAGTGAGAGGATGATCTGTCACAACGAATGAATTATGCATCTGCAATACAGCGATTAGAGGAAGTGTGGCGGTGAAGCAGGGGAGCCCAGGCACCCTCAGCCCTTCATCTGATGTTCACCGCAGCTCCATACCTGTTAATAAAACATCTTTCCAGCAGGACTTTGATCAGTTTTGCTCATCTGCCACTATATTCAACTTAGCCAAAGTCGAAGGAAGCTCTGCAAACTCACATTTTTGTTGATTTTTAGTTTTTGCCACATCAAGGACTTGAAATAAGAAAGATCCTTTGGAGATGTAATGTCTTGCAAAAGTAATAACACCCTTTGAAGTTTTTTAAATGTTGTCATTTTATTATCATAAACATTAATGAATTTCATTTGTATTTTAGGTGAATTACTCAACACTAACACAAAATATTGTATAATTGTGCAGTGAAAGGAAAAGGATGCATGGCTTTCAAAATAATTTTTCAAAACAAATCAGTAAAGTGTGGTGTTGATTTGAATTTAGCCCTACTGATTTAATACTTTGTAGAATGACATTTGGCTGCAACTACAGCTCACAATCTTTTGGGGTATGTCTCTACCAGCTTTGACCATCTACAGACTAAAGTGTTTGTCCATTCTTTTTTCCAAAACAGATAAGTCTTAGTCTTAAATGGAGAGTGTATATCAATATAAATTTTCATGTTTTACCAAAAATTCTAAATTGGATTTTGTTCTGACTTTGCTCTGGCTCAGAGATATAATTTAATTGTATCTCTGGCTTATTCTTATGGGTCATTATCCTGCTGGAAGGCCTAGTCCAAGTATTTTTGTCTGAGGTTTTTTTTCTCCATAATAACCCTCTATTTGGCTCCATCCATCTTCCCATAAGCTCTGACCAGGCTCCCTGTTGATGCTGAAGAAAGACATTGCCTCAACAAGATACTACCACTACATGTTTCACAATGAGCATAGTCTGTTCAGGGAGATGTGAGGTGCTAGTTTTCAGACACATAAAATGTTTTCGATGAGGATTAAAATGTTTAATTTTGGTCTCATCTCACACACGTTTGTTGTGTCCCCTACATGGCTTGAGGCAATTTGCAAATGGGGCATCTTATGCCCTTCTTTTAACAATGCTTTCTTCTTGCCACTCATCCATAAAGGTCAGGTTCGTGGAGTGCATGGCTTATAGTTGCACTGGTGATATATTCCCCCACCTCTGCAGCTCCTCTACATTTACCACAGACCTCTTAGCTGCTTGCCTAATAAATGCTGTCACTACCTGGCCTGTCAGTTTAGCTGGATGGTTATGGTAGGTTTGCAGTTGTACTAGACTCTTTTCATTTTGTGAACAGTACTCTAAGAGATGCTCTAAGCTTGGAATATTGTTTTAAAACCAAACCATGCTCTAATCCTCTCCAAAACTATATCCCTGACCTGTTTCTTTGTTCTTCATGATGTTTGTTGACTTATGTTCTCCAACAAATCTCTGAGCCCTTCACAGAACAGCTTGATTTATACTGAAATGATGTTACATACAGGTCGACAATGTTTACTAATTAGTTAACTGTTCTCAGGCAATTAGCAGAACTGCAAATCTCTGTCTATGTCTGTCAATCAAATAAATCCCCAAAAAATCCATAGAAGTCCATGGTTGCAACATGACAAAACGAGAAAAGGAGGGAGGGAGTAGCACAAAGAGTAGTACAAAGACACTGTGACAGAGAAGAGACCCTGCCAAGAGCTGAGAGTGGATCTATCTGATGTGACAGCATTTATCTGGGCTTGTAAGGGCAGCGGTGCCTGAGGAAGCTTGCTTGCACTCAGCGTGACCACATTAGGAGCTTGACCTTTTAGCTATGACTTGCGTGTTCAGTCAGTGCCCATCAGCTGTAGCTGTTTTCAGCAAATGATGCTCAGGGTAGAGGTTTGCTCACCGGGATGTGAGCCATTCAGCAGGATACTTTTGTTGAGCAGGCTGAATATTCAAAGAACTTGCACAGTTTAAATTTTATGCTCATTGTTAAAAAACAGCTTCACATTCCTTGAATTTAGATCAATTTTCCTCCAGCTCCCAACATCTAATGATGAGAAATGTAGAGCACAAATGTAGAGTTTGTGGTTTTAATAGAACGAACAGAAGACCTGGGCAGGAGTAAAATGCTTTTCCACCTGGAACATTGCACATTTTTCTGAATTTCACCTCCACAACAACAGTTTTCTGGGTCAGACTTTCGCTTATGTATGACACAGGGACAATTGTAACTTTTTTTGTTTATAGCGTGTTTAAATGTCTCCCCTTTGAGGAGCGAAGTGACACTTCATGATAGAAAATCCATTCAGGCTTGATATACATTCTGAGGTTTTACTCACACAAGACACACACACATGCATAATCAGTCGCACTTTCAGTTACATTTTGCTTAGTTCACAGAGTCCCCTCTCCCACATGGATATCCAACAAATAACAACAAGCAGACACGCTCACAGCACACCCACGCGCACACACACACACACACACACACACACACACACACACACATATTAAAGCCATTTTATGCTGGCTAATTGTGATACACAGTGGATATGGGAACCAGATGCCATTCCCAAGACAGTTTTCCAGTGTGGTTTTCCTATCCCTGCCTAACCTCTGCATCCAGATTCCTGCGACGCACACCAGCCACTTGTGGTCATCCGCTCCTACCCATTCTGCTCTGATTACTCACATCCCCGTCCTCCATTTGTTTTCTACCTTGAAGAGAAAAGTTTCCCCGGGGCCACACGCTAATATGACAGAGAGTTCCCATGCAGGACTAACAGATGGAAGTGTACTTAAATATATGATGATATCTTTCAGTCTGTTGCAAGTTTACGTCTCTTTGCTCAGATGTGTGTTTTGAAATGACTTTCCAGCTCATATGTTGAAGTAATCATTGAGCTTATAGAAATCTGTCAAGGTTTCTCTCTGACTGTGTTGAGATTATGCAACCATTCAGGTGCAATAACAGAAAAGGAACTTGGCATCAGGTTAAACAGCAGATGCAGTTCAGAGCAACACAATCAGCGGAGAACTACTACAGTAGGTCATAAGGTTTTTTCTTTGAACTCTTTGGATCTTTGGCATGTCAATAACCCTGCAACATGCAAGTAAGGATGCACCAATTGCTTGGCAGAACTGGTTGATTTTCAGTTTAACTGGCAGAACTGGTTTTCAGATTTTATGTTTTTTCATCTGTAATGTATCAAAGCTAAGAGCTACAACTGATGATTAGTTGTTCTAATAATTCAGTATTTTTCTATTTTTGTCACCTGTTATTTTTATTAATTTCTGTTTTCTGAAGGTGAACCTTCTGTTGTCAGTATAGGTACAAGTTTCCACACCTGTGAATGCCACCCCATTGATTTTAGTAAACAGCTCAGAGTGGGAGAACATCCGACGCGACACTGTGTATTACATTTTTTCAAAACAAAAGCATACATGGCAAGTTATGAAACAGTGTGACAGCAGATTTAAGATATTCAGACTTACGGGCAGAGACTACTAGCTCTGCTCCTGCACATCAATCACCTCCTGCAGTGAACTGCATTGTTACGCCCACTCCCGTTTATGTATGTCCATTCTGTTTAAATATTGCCTTTCTATTTTCTTGTTGAAACATAGATGAGGATAACATTTGAGCTTTCAGTGCTGTGAATCTGAAGCTACAATAACAATGTGAGGCATTCCGTAGTTTATAAGCTACTTTCAGGTTTTTCAGACGAGATGTAACAGAAAAAGCATATTTCTAAAAAAACACTGCCAAGTTAAATCATTCTCCATACTCTTGTAAAACCTAAGTCTTTTTGTTTCACTGTATGACAAATCACAATATATCTCTGAACTATATGACGTCTGTGAGTGATGGCTCACCCCTTTCAGACTTTTGCTCTATCTTGATGGTGATTGGCACCCCTCACCTGCCCCCTCTGTACTTATTCCTTCCCTGTCAACACTAGGTGCAAGATTACTTAGCTTAAGTTCCTGCATGCATGCATGTTTATTAATATTGTGTAGTCTTTGTAGAGAGCGCGGTAAAGGTTCCAAAAGCTGTAGTTTTTTTGGCTGGGGCCTTTAAAGATGCCAGTGCCTCGGGGTGAGATGATTGGATCCATGTGGCCGGCAGTTTAGGCTACAGAAACGGCTGACAGCCCAATTGGCCCAGCTTCTACACAGAGGATGTGAACTCTGTTTGATGGACTGCTATTCTGGACCTCAATAACTTTAACTGGTCACTATGATGAAAACTAATATGACTGCACCCAGACAGAGGTTACATGCAGATCCCCTTGTTACTGACATTCTGTATCTTGTTGGATTATGTGGATTGCTTCACACAAATTGTACAAGCAGCTCTCAGCCAAACCCAAGAGAAATTATTTTGCTCATGTCAACAACAGCTAAAGATGTGGACCCAAGCCAGCCCCTCGGCTCCCTTGTTAAGTTATGCAAGCTCTGTCGAGCTTTCGTCCATTATGTTTGTAGTACATTACAGTAGGAGAGGAATATGAGACAATTTTGATTTGCGCTTACAGAAATGGGGTGTTTTGTAACCTGTAATTTGGTATGAGTGGTTCCTGGAATTGCACTCCAACAACACCAACGCTGCTAAAAACAAATATGCTGGAAATAAGAAACACGGGAAATGGAGCAAATAAAAAACCCCATTGGAGCAAACAAATTTCATTACATTTTCCTCCATCCTTTTATCACTTTGAATATCTTTAAACTGCCACTTAATGAATTTGTGGCTGTTATTTTGGGGAAATAAGCATCTAACAGTAAAAGCTATGGGTGGGTTTTTGGTTTTACTCTAATCAACAGTATTCTCTCCTTAAAAAACATCTCAGTTAATTAGCAGAGCCCATTCTCCTGAACAGAATGTTGGCATTTCTTACAAATGCAAAAGAGTGATTTCAGATATTTGAACAACAACAAAAAATTCCACCTCAGCGCTACAGTGGGAAAAAAACCAATTTCATTCCTTGCCGATAAAAGTATTGAAACCCCAGGAAAACATGACTTGGAACTTGTTGGAGAAACCTTCAATGGAAAGCACTACACTGAAACATTTTCTGTAGCGGATGACCTGGTATGCACACATCGTAGCAGGGACCTATCTCGTAGATTTCTTGGCTGCCCCTGAGCAACTAGAGGCTTCTGCTTCCTCCATCTGGTTTTTCTAAAGGATTACGGTGGGGAGACTGCCTTAGCCAGTGATTCTGTATCACTCCACTCTTTTGTTATCCTGGCAGGTTGTTTGATTTTTGATGCTGGATGACCCATCCAAAACCATCTTCAGTGTTCTGGTTAAGGAAAACATTTCTTGACCAGGATTCTACTGTACATGGTCCCGTTCCCTATAGCCAGTCAAGCCGACCTTTGCCTCTGCCTACGCCTTGTACCCATAGTAGAAAATCGGCTCAAAAGTATAATGCTTCCTCTCCATGCTTAACTGTTGGGTCGTAGGATGTTCTTTGGGTCATACTTACATTTCTCTTTTTTGAAACATGGCAACATGAGTTGATGCAAGACAGTTGGATTTTGATCTGATCTTACAACAACACATTTACTTAACCTCTTCTGAATCATTTAGGTCAGAGTTCTCAAACTCTAGTCCCTGAGAGCCAGTGTCCTACAACCTTTAGATGTGTTCCTGGCCTAGCTCACCTGATTAAAATGCCATCCTTAGCGAACTTAAGATGGGTCATTACATTTCCCTACTTTAGCAAGGCGCTCCAAGATTTCAAAGGTGTTCTTGGTAGTTGTGAGTTGATCCCTCACCTTTCTTATGATCATCCTCAACCTCACTGGGCAAGATCTTCCAAGCCAACATTTTTGTCTGTTAGTTTATGATCAAATACTTTCACTCAAATAGTCATAATTTATTTCTTTATTTTATGTATTGCACTTTCCTGGATTTTTGGAGAGAGATTTTGTCTTTCCATATTAAAGCGAAGCTATTTAAAAAATTATATCTTCTTTGTAAATTGGCAAGCATGAAGGGGTTTGAAAAACAATTCATCCCCTTACAGATTTCTTTTTCTGACAGAGGGCTTTGAGGCTACTCAAGGTGTAAAAAAGCAGGTGTTTAAAAAGCAAGGGGCTAGTATGAGGAAACAAACTGAAACAAAAATAGAAATAATCAGAAGAAAGTAACAAAATTACTAAAGGTAGTACCAATAAAGTAGACTGACATCATGAAGTCACAGGCCATCATGCCAAGAACGAAAAAGAAAGACCTATGAGAGACCATAGTCACAAATTAGTGTCTTGATAAAAGGTTTTAAACCTATTTGCCAATATATGGCAAGTTTGGTATTGAGAGTCATTATAACCTGTGGATCACATTTAACTGAGGAAGTTATGCAAGTCTTTGAAGTTCAGTGATATTATTAATATACAATGTAGTTTATGGAGATCTTTGAAAATGAGTATAACTTTTCAATGGCAACATCATGGGAAAATACAGTAAAAGCAGATTTTCACAAAATGACAGTGGTATACTTTAAAACAGCAATTAAATTCTGGTGCAGAATAACAGTATTTCATTGTTATTCCACAATAAATGTGTGGCCAGTGTAACTAGCTTTGCAGAAGGCACATCAGAAACTGATCTCCATGCCAGAATCCTTTCAATGAACATCACTTACTCTTTCGTTTTAATATGAACTGATGTAAGTGACATTGTCAGATTTGTAGGACAGTGTTATCCACGTTGTTTGAGGTTTTGGCCGAAGTTCCCTTTGGCTTTTCCATAGTTTTCCCACAAACCCTTCCATATTTCTCCCCTGCTCAGTTTTAAAAGGTGGCAGAGGTTTCCTCCTCTTTTTTTATACCAAGAGCCCATTCAGGACTTTCACAGGAGACCGTGGTCATGGTTTGGCTTACAATGAGAGGCTACCCATATGTCTATAACAGAAAAAAACATTCTTAATCCGATCCAGTGGTCCACAATAAATTCTGACAGTATTAAGAGCGTAAGACATTTAGATCGTATCATGTAGGAGGTTTGACACAACTTCTCTTACCATTAGCCAGCCTGTTGAATATTAGTAGCTGAATTTATGCTTCAGCTTTGCGTCCAACAGCTTCTTGTTCATAGGAACACATACAAACAAAAATAGTGTTCAACCAGTTTCAGGTTTGAAGGTTCTCTGAAACTGTATGGTTCTAAACTTTAATAGTGGTTTGGAAATAGTTTACACCAAATTCACAAAATACAAAGTAAACATAGAATTACATGTTTACAGTGCTTTCACACCAAACCTTTGGAAAGTTTTGTAATGTGCCAGAGTCCGGTTTCTGGAGTTGATCATGCTGGTGTGAACCCATCCCAGACCCAAGAGCTGTACCCTGGCAAAGTTACAACTGCCGGTCTCGGCATGGTGCATCCGGACCCTGGAGGCGTTCGCTTGCAGTGTGAATGTGTGCCGGGCCAGGGTACCAAATGCAGGAAGAGAGGACGTGGAGGAAAAAAAAGTAACAGCAACGAAAGAGTTTGAAAATGTCTTGTGGGGCTACGTGGAATAGTAAAGAGGTGCAGGCGCCTCCTAAGCAATATGTTGCAACTGCATGAGTTTGTTCTTGTCTGGTCCTAAAACATCCCTGTGTAAAAGCAAACCGAGCCAACTAAAGGTGTGAATTTTCTCACTTTTACTGATCCCTGGACCAGAGCAGCAGTGTGAATGCGCCCTTTTTTTGCCTTTTAAGAAATGTTGCAGTAATCTGAAACTCTATTTCTTAGTGGTACAACTACCCCTTAAATTATGAGTGTCCCTTTTCCCTCACTATAAGGGTCATGGGATTATGGGATAAATTGTTCCCATACAAAATGAGAAACCAATTTAGGAAGCTATTGATTGTCACCGATCCCTTTTTAACTTAAAAAAAACCTAAGGTGTTTTTCCAGGATTTCCCTTTTGGTTGAGTCCCTAGTGAATTCCTTCTTTTATTTCCTAGGAAGATTGACAATGAAACCAAATGTAATAATAATACACCAGAATACACCAAACTAGACAGTCATATGTGAGAAATGTGCCCCAGAAACATGTTTCATGAGCCAAATGGAACGTTTAATTTATTTGAGATGTCTCTACATTAAAATAGCTGATGAGTTTATTTACTATAAAACAGGGGTATTCAAATATAATTCAGCTTGCTCTGCTGAAATAAAAAAAATATTTTCCTTTTCAGTAAGTAAACTGAGGTTGGCAGAAACAGTAAAAAATACCTTGGAAAGTGTTTACCTTTTGTAAAATAATAACTTGTCTTAATTGTTGACATGTAAACAGTCTCAACAAAGATAAACCCACTGCAGTAATGCTCTCTGTGTCTCCTTAAGCTGGTAAGGATTGTCATCTTTACTGAAATCCCAAACATGTTTTGGGGTAGTCAGTGGTTGCATCAGGGTGGATCGAGCAAATCTGTCAAACTGGATTCTTGGATCTTTTTTGTGCTGTTTACTTAGATTTTATTGGGCATGTTTGTTTTTATTCTTAAAGTAACATTTCACAGTGCTGAGCTTGAGATTCCTCAGATCTCTAAACCTCTGAAACAGATAGGTTTAAACTCTCCACAGGAAAGAACACGTAGGAGTTTTTTCCTGTGGAGTTCAACTTTGAAAACCTTTTTGGTCTAATCTTAATTGTTCTGTTCTTAGCCATGTAGGAGCAAAACAATTACTAGTTTAAATCATTACTATGATAACATTCCCAACTTTTAGTATTACCTTTTACATTTTTAAATGTTCATCAAACGCAGCCATTCAGATGCTTCACCACAGACACAAGCAGGAATCAATGAGGTAAAGAGGGAATATTTCAGCCACCAAGGAGCACAGAACTTTAAATGTTGCTATATTTTGAACCTTTCTACTCATCAAGCTATGCTAAGCTTAGCAGTGTTTTTGTCCACTACATAAATAAAAGAAACAAGAAGAGTAGTTTTCTCTCTCTGTCTTTCATCCAGTAACTGCCTAGCTAATGCTAAGTAAGGTAACTTTTAGCCGAATATGTGCACGCTTTAGAATGATTAGGATTGTCTGTTTATCTTGTTACCAGCTTTAATTATATAACGACTTGGGGACATTCATACACTCTCTACAGATTATTGAACTGATCATTAAGTATGGCAAAAACAAGACCTGGCATCATAACAATGTAACTTTATCTGGCTTTACACTGTCCAGTTTACACCCTGATGCACATACAATGCATCTTCTGTAAAAGATTTAATTTGTATCAACATCCAGACCATGATGGACTGTTTAGAGACCTCCTGTATTAGAGCATTGCATAAGGTCTTCAAAACCCCTCAAACTTAAATGCTGTGTAGTAGTTGTTAAACCATGCCTTTCTCCATAGCCAACAATTTCATTGCTAAACTGTTTCGTTAAAGTAAGTTTCAAATGCAAAACAAGCAAGTTTAATCAAACAAAAAAAGCTGTCTGAGCTGGGGAGTATCTGCTAGCGGGAAGCCTATGAAGAGGAGTCAGAGCTGAATGTAAGGTTGCGAAAAGCATAAACAGGTGCTGAACATAAACTGTTGTGGGGGGAGACTAAAACCAAGAATGAAAGGCGATTGTTTGACTAGTAGAAATTGCTCTGAAGTACAGTTGGCTCCTCTGAAATATTCTCCCAGGAGAGTTGTTTAATTCCCTCTATAAAAGCCTTTAATTGTGCCTGCTTAAAGCTTTCGGAAAAGCTCCAGTGGGTGTTGTCTTCAAATGATCTGCAAATTTGAGTTGTATAATGAGCAGGTGCGCACTGTTTAGAAAAAAGCATTTGGTCATAAAGTACATGGAGGAGTCAAATGAACTTCTGCCAGTAAATGCTTTAACAACTGATACAATTCCATTATCAAAAAGTGTCATTTTAAAATTAGACAGTTACAGAGCATAAAAGTCAGATGTAATCTTGGGACAATTCCAGCAGAAAATGTTTAAACTTTTTGACAATAGTAGGAGAAATTTGAGGCTGGTCATGAGGTTAAAAGTCAATAACAAAGTGACATTAAACTGGTGATGTCCATAAAATCCATAGTTATAAAGATTAACATCTTATCTCCGTTCACATTTTTTCCAGCAGTTTATCAGATAATTACTCAAAGGTTTGGGATGCAGGCATATTCTTAATCACTATAATTCATAAGTAATTCAAAGATGAAGAAATTTGGAGAAATGTCAGTGAAACTTGGGTTTGGCACCTCCTTTATCCACTCCCTCACATGGCTCTGGCTCAAAAAAAAAGAAACACAATTTATCAAATATTACAAGAGTTACATGCACAAATACAGTCGAACACTGTACCGGACAAAAAAAAACAAGGTTTATGTTCATCTTGTCTAGAGGCAGAGGAGATTCTCAGGACTCGGTGGCGTCTGCAATGGACCATTGAGCAGTGGAAACATGCACTGTCTGGGAGAAATGGATACCTTGTGCTACAGACCAAAACAGAAAAGGAACATCCAGGCTGTTATCAGCCAACTGTCCGAAGTCCAGGGTCTGTAAAATCAAGCTGTCAAGTCTGAACATGAAGTGTCTTAGGTTCATACTGTTTGCAGTAAGGCATAAGACAAAGTGAACAGGATTACTTTGTTTTTTGTTTTCATCTTGTTCTTTTTCACACTTGACGAAAAAATGTCAGCTTTAATTAATTACTATTTAAATTATTAATTTAAACTTACATCAAGTTAACCAAAGTGCAGTACAAAACTGCATTTTAAAACAAGATTGAAACAAATGACAAAAACTAAAGCTATGACCTTAAAACCCATACATAAAACATAGTAAATTTATTCGGAAGATAAAATAAAACGTATCGCAAAAAAGATTTTAAAATTGATCGACGGACTCAAAGTTTCCTGCCTGATATTTTAAGGGATACTTTTTCTCGGTGCAAAGGCTGAAAGCGCTTGATCTCATCTAAGGTTGAGCCTCATCCTTGGGGTGGCCAAGGGCAGCTTATCTTAGCATTCATGAGGAAATGTGAGGTTGAAGCGCTTCAAACTGATTTTGGGAAACAAGGCCGTTCAGACATTTACAAGTCAGCAAATCTATTGTCTGACATGCCGGTGAGTTCCAGTTGTGTTGTGTTCCAGTAAGAACATGGGCAACTTTATTTTGCACAAGTTGGAGAGGTGATAGTCCCTGGATAGAGGGAAGGTCAGCCCTGATGATTCTCTCTGCCGACCTGATTGTTCATTGCAGTATGGACCTGTACTGTTTTGTGGATGAGCCAAACCACACTGAGATGGACAAAGACAGGACAGACTGAATGATGGCAGTGTACAAGATGACCAGCAGCTCCTGTGGAAGGTTGTACTTCTTGAGTTGCCTCTGGAAGTACAGTCTCTGCTGGGCCTGAACACTATGTGTGAGGACTATCTCCAGTCTCGAGAAATGGTGGTTCCTAGGAGCCGGAAGTGGTCCACAGCAGACACAGTGTTGTTGAGGATGGGGAGGGGGTATGTGGGGGTCTTCCAAAGTGCATCATCATCTCCACAGTCTTGAGTGGGTTACGTTTCATGTGGTTCTGACCACACCAGTGAACCAGCTGATCCACCTCCTGTCTGTATGCAGACTGATCACTGGATCAGTCCAATAACAGTGGTGTCATCTGTAAACTTCAGTAGTTTCACAGACTAGTCCGCTGATGTGCACTTAAGTTTCATTGTGCTGCTGCACCTATTGTTACTTAGTATCACTTACACTTAATAAAGTGAACTCTTCTTTTCTCCTGGGCAAGCTATGTTGTCATTTATTTAGGAATTTTGCACTTTTTTTCCACTGACAAGTTTCTGGCAGAGCCTACCAGAGATTTATTAACAATTTCATTTGAAAGGGTTCATTATGCCATAGACTATAGCAAGGTACCCAGGGCCTTTTTTGTTTTTTTTTGTTTTTTTACAAGAAACAGGCCACAGAATCACAATGGGCATAAGGCACTTTTCATATACATATTCATCATTTGCTGCATGTCATCCCACCTGGAGGAATGCTGGAAACCTCAGAGTTAGTGTAATCTGACAACAGCACATGGTTTGTGGAGTTTAGCAAACTCCACATGTTTACGTATGTGATAATAGAACAGCAAAGATTTTTTTCTGGCATGTTTCTCAAACAACAGACACTTGTAGCTACAGTATTTCCTCATTTTCTTATGAGGATCGGTACACATCTGCTTTACTTGGATAACAGTAGTGTATGTGTGTATGCTTCTTTGCAGCAGAAATCCAAAGGCTGTCTGTTGTCTTGTATTGTTTCAAAGTCAGTTTCCCAGGTAAAATACTCCATTCCATGTTGAGGAAAACACTGGAAACCTATTTAGTTTTTTTGGAACTCCCCAGCATCAATATAAATGTAAAAAGTCCAATTTACTTCAACATGTTGGCTCTGTTATTCTTGCCCAGAGAAACCACGATCGGAAACATTGTTTTTTACAACAACACATTTCATGTTTACAAGGGTTGCTGTTGCTCTTTATATAGCTGGTAAAGTACCAGGCAGAGGGACCACCTCATGAAAAGCATTTGTGTTTAGGCTGCATTTAAAATCATCTTGTTTAAACCTAAACATTTTCATTTATGTGCTGATGCACTGCACAAGGTTGTACTGCAGGTTCACAGCCTCATGGTGAAGGGAACAAAGGAGTATCCCAGGCAAATTAGGCTGGGATTGCATGCACTTCTCTATATAAGCAAAAAGCTAGAGATAGTTAGCTAAGCATAAAAATAATTTGCAGTGGCAGAGAACAGGCAGAAACCTGGCTACGAATGTCTTCTCCCCTGAGCAGTCTGTTGGAAACTGGCAGAGTTAAACTACTAAGCTACTTCTGCGTTTCACTTTGAGACTGTGTAAATGTGTGCCAGTGCATTTCAAGCCTGTCTGTATCTATAAGCCTGCAATTCTGGGTCACTGGTCTATTGATTCAAAGGAACATCATCTAAGCAAAGGAATTATTCTAATGTCATCAGTCAGCTGAATCACTGTTATTTAGAAAAGGTAAGAGCTGCTTGGCCATCTCTGCACTGACAGCAGCTGTACTACTTCTGCTTTCTTATGTTTTTTTCATTTAAATATTCAAATGAAGATTAAACCGCAACTTTTTGTTGCTAAGAGGTTGTTCAAGAGGTTTCTGTACATAAGTTTAAAAAAAATAAAAAATAAAAATGCAAAGTCAGGATATCCCCCCCTTAAAAGTCCAACGAAAAGAGTGAAAAAAAAACCCAACGAGGGCTTCACCTTTCCGCTTCACTGCTAAAGTTACTGTTTTTAAGCATTCATCCATATGAATGCGCAGCTCATTGTCAAATTGTCTCTTTCAACCCTGAGTGTTTGCAGAGGCCATCCTGGAGCTGCTGCCTCCTGACTGACTAGCTGGATGCAAAGCTGCTTCATAAGAAAAAAAAACTATGTGCAATAAAAAGAAAGCTGTATTCCTCCTGTACATGCTGCATTTTAACTCATGCTTGCCAGTATTTGGGTAGTGATTGTTGGATTTAATCCTCCAAGTAAACATTGACTTGATTTGGGTCTTTTCTATGTTTTAATTGTATGTTTTTATAAGTCCTGCTGTCTACAGTCTGCAAGCTACTGCTTGCCAGTCTGCGTCACAGAATTTTAATCAAATCCTTAAAAAAGATGTCTGAAAGTACACATGGCTGATTCCAGCAAAACTTAGTGTTTGCCTTACTTTATCATTAAAAAGACATGGAGACCACATTGCTATGGCCTTCAGATATACTGAGCGGCAGTGCCTTACAAAAGTGTTCCTACCTTGTAAATCTTTCTGCATTTTGTGATGACAAAACTTGATGTTATTTATTGGGATATTATGTGATAGACCAACACAGAGTAGTTAATGATTGGAAGTGGAAGGAAATTGATGCATAGTTTTTATCATTTTCTTTTACAAATACAAATTAAATTATATGTTAGGTACCAACTTTGTTCATTAAGTCAGACTGAAATAAACTCGTAATTTGTACAATGTGAAATGTAAATTTTCAAGTACATAGATTCTCAATTCTCAATTTGACTGAGCCATTTTAACAAAATGAATATGCTTTGATCTAAACCATCCCAATGTAGGATGGCTGAATGTAGGATGTAGGCTGTATGCTTAGGGCCGATGTCCTCCTGAGAGATGAACCTTCAGCCCATTTTTAATTATTTTGCAAGTATTCATCCTGGATTGTTCAGAGTTTACCCCATTCGTCTTCCCATCAACTTTGACCAGCTTCTCTGTCCCTGCTGAAAAGAAGCTTTTCTACTGTATGATATTTATGATGGATATTGTGTGTTCATGATGATGTGCAACTGATCTCATACACATAGCATTTTATAAATAGGCCAAGCAATTCAATTTTGATCTCATCTGACCAACCATCTGATGCAACCATGTATTGCATCCCTGCATTGGTGTACACAGGAAAGGACACAGCAAATGGCAAACTGTTTTCTTATAACAGAAGAAAGAACAGTTTTCTTCTTGTCACTTTTCCATAAAGGCCATATTTGTGGAGTGTACAACTAATAGTTGTCCTTTATACTGAATCCTGTACATGAGATGTGGATTTTTGCAGTGTTACAGTGGTCCTCTTGACTGCTTCACTGATGAATGTTTTCCTTGCCTTGGCTTTTAGTTTAGGCTGACAGCCTTGTCTTGATAGGTTTGCAGCTGTGCCATAATCTTTCTTTTTTAGATGATAAACTAAACAGTGGTCATGAGATGTTCAAAGCTTGGGATATTGTTTTGTAATCTAACCCTGTTTTAAATTTCTCCACAACTTTCTCCCTGACCTATCTGCTGTGTCCCTTGGTCTTCAAGATGTTGTTTGTTCACTAATGTTCTCTAGTGAATCTCTGAGGCCTTCACAGGCTCATTTATAATGTGATTAAATTACACACAGGTGGACACTGTTTGTACCAATTAGGTATCTTCTGATGGCAACTAGTTGCATTGGATTTTATGAACAGGTATCAGAATAAAAGGGGTCTGAATCCAAATGCACAGTTTTTTCTTATCTCTAAAACTCTTAAAAAAAACATGTATCATTTTCGTTCCCCTTTACAATATCAATAAAATACATTGAAGTATATTAATTCCTTTGCGAACACTGTACATGTCTTGGCATGTCTCGCTTTTCATTGGCTAATAAGATCTTTAACATTTTGTTACATTTCAAGACTTCCAAGGTTTTCTTTGAAACCTAAAAATATTAAGCACTGTTTGTTGTTTTTTTCTAATTTTGTTAATTATTATTATTATTATTTTTTTTTAAACAATCTTTTTCTGTCTCATTTTAGGGTCCTCCAGGTCCACAGGGTGAGAAGGTGAGTTTTAGATGTTTCTATTTATCGAATATTTTCTCAATGGTCTTAATGGAACAGCTTAACTTTTTGACAAAAACGGAAGAGCAGTCGGCTAAAGCTAAAGCAGAGAAAAGATATTTGTCCCAGCGTCAATCCTATATTAAATGGTTTATGTTGGAACTGTAAAACATATAAATAATATCAAAATGCTTATTTAAAGTGCAAATAGAATCCATGGCACTGCAGCAAACAAGTGTTTACTCTGTGAAAACGACGCAACATTAGGTATTGAAGGTTTTATAAAAGACTATGTCTGAGACACATGCATGCTGGTACAGGTATGGTGCATGCACAGAGTCATTTAAGGTTAATAAAGCACATCTCAGAAGTTAATGAAAGGCTTCTTTCACAAAACACTCCAAGCACCGGACTTGAAGTGTTTTGGTCATAAGGAAGCTTGTCTCACAACGCATTGTCCAGTTGCTGGCAGCATCTGACACCATCTGGTGAAATAAATATAAACTATTATTGCTTTTGCTATTGGTTTTCGACAACCTGTATTTATTGGTGGTCAACACCCTATATATATGTTTATGTTTATATACATATGCTTAGATGTTTTATATAATCTTATTTTGAAGAATAAAAGGAAGTAGCTGTTGAGTTGTTAACTTTTGTTTTGATGTGGTCAACTAATGAAGACTTTGTCAGGCTTGCTTACAACTTTCAGTTATATTAGCACTGAACAAGCTCCCACTACTTTTAGATCGTTCTTCTTACAGAATTTCAATTACACCGTAGAAAATCCAGGGCAACAGTGACGGACAAAGAAATGAATGATCTGTAAACACTGAATATACGTTGACTGGCTAACCAATTTTAACTAACAATGCTAAACTTGACATTTGCTTTCTATCATAACTAAACCAAAGGGCCATTTGATTGTTTTGAATCAGTTTGGACTGTATTTGATCATTTATAGTTCAAAATCTAAAATACTCTGACTGATAAAACCCAACACAGTTTGATGTTCATGAAACTTTTATTGTACGATGCAAGGCAGTTTTTACCATTAATACACCCGATAGGTGGAGCCAAAGTGTGCAAGTAGAACAGATCCATGGACTTCAGTTAGGGGAAGTTTCACTAGTAACATTTGAAAACAAACCAAAGAGGGTGTTAGGTTGTGGAGTAGTGGTCAGTGGACAGACAGCCGTCTTTAAAACGTAAACATAGCTGAGGTCACAGATGTTTTGCCCGTTATAAAGGGATATCAACCCTGTTACATTCCTTTCCACACTTACTGTGGCCATTTATGAAAGCCCACATCTGTGTGGGTCATAGGTGGCTCTACTGGTGATATATGGACAGCCAGAGGCAATGCTTAAAGAGTGGCTTGTCTTGGTGGCCACATAAAAACGTTT